>BLSH010437196.1:3682276-3698463 GCA_018402905.1 Glandirana rugosa
TTGTTTTACTTCCAAGGGATAAATCTTATTATTCGACAGTCGCGCGCAATCCCGGCTTAAAGGGACGACGTCATATGACGTCCACCCGCTGGAAGAGCAGGACCGCTCCGCCGTCATTTGACGGTGGGCGGTCCTGAGGTGGTTAATAAAATACTTTTGAAGTAAAAATCTATCCAAAGATCGTTTTCTATTTAGGATACATTAATAATTTAGTTTATTCAGCATGAAATGTAGCTTAGTTATGTAGCATGAGGCTGTATATTCTGCAATATTTACATTTTTGGTAAACTCATTCAATGAATCCAAGCTCTGCAAGCTGAGATAACATGCACTGCATTGACGCATTCACACAATTTCACAGTAACCGTGAGATGAAACAAAGTTCAGGAATATTCCTTTATCCCATTGTTTTGCAAATCTATGTACACTACAAACTGTATGATTGAATCGGTTCTGATGTCGCTGTTTTACTAACATGACAGCTTATTATTCTAAATAGGGAACCTTCATTTTGTTTGCAAATATTAAAGATTCTAACTACCACCAAGAAAAAGTCTTACATTTAAAGAGCACCTGTCATTTCAGATCCATCATGGCAGCACCTGTTAGCGGGCATCCACTCACCTGCTGCCGCCACGTCCTTCACCTTGTTGTGTCACTGCCGCTGCACCAGCCGTCCCTTTAAAGTGAATGGGACGGTGGGTGAGTCAACAGCAGGTCAGAGGAGGAGCCGCTGCGGGTCAGAGATGACAGTTGCTCTTTAAAAATTGTGATTTAAATCAAGCCTTTTTACTATTGATTTAAATCAAATCCACCCTGGCTGTAACACTGTCTCATAACTGGACAAGATCAAGACGACCCTCCCATTGCAGCTACAAATGAGGGCGCACCCTCAAGCTGAAGAGGGCTTGTCCGCGGGTCATAAAACCCAGCTCTTGGCTTGCCAGACCAGGCCCGTCTGGAACCTCCAGAGAAGGGTTTGAAAGGTTTCGAACCCGACAGTAGACCCTGAAGAATGAAAGAACTGTGTGCCTCGAAAGGAGGGAGGACCACGTCTGCGAGGGAGCTCCTTTTCTATTTCAGACTGAGGAAGAGAAGTACCTACCCCCTTCGTGAGACACGGAACAATGTCATCCAGGGTTGCCCCAAAGCGACAATGGCCCTCTTTTTTTTTTTTTTTTTTTTTTTTTTTTTTAAACCCCAGTCCGCAGCCCATCACTCAGACCACATACAGGTGTAAGCACCACTGTGTAAACAGAGAGCTCAGTAACCAGAGGAACTGCGGCCAAGAGGCATAGTTAGTAGACCAACAGCAGGTTCCTAGATCAAAAGATCCTCCAATCAGCACAAGCAGGGGAATTCAGCTCCAGACCTGTCCGCCGGATCGGTAAAACCGGGAGGTTCCTCTACCGGCATCATGGTTGTCTCATGCCGTTAAGAGACAGGGGAACACACCACTGGTGGAGCAGTGCACTTCCTAAGAAGGGACTCCCCCAAGGAGTACTCCAGCACAAGGCTCTTTGGAGCACAAAGGGACGCTGTGGACCCTCCCATTCTTCCTGGGCAAATGTTGCCAGAAAGGAGGGAGAAGGAAATGCTTTCGCCGTGTAAGCCACTTCAGTTGTCGTCCACCATTCTCTGCCTGCTCCTTTGTACTTCTGCTGTCAGCCCCTTGACAACCCAGCCTGTACCACCACTCTACAAGCCAGCACGAGCCTTGGAAGGACCTTACACGCTTCCATCAGTGACCCAGTCCAGCCCTCGTGCCATCCTGCACTCCTGAACCTCCTGTCTGCTCTACCAGGGGTTCGCAAATCACCACCAGATGCGTGACACCCTGCCACATTAGGCATGTCATTTTTTTTTTGGAAGGGGGGGGTACCTAGTTTTGACAGGTACCCACTCCTATTTCTCCTCAAATTGCCTAAGCTCTCCCCTCTCTCTCTCCACAGTCTTCTGGGACACATGACATATACCAGAAGACCTTCTGTGTGCAGCAGCCCCCCCCAATAATTAACTGAGGTCCCTCTCTGGCCAGCGATGTCCACAAGTGTTTCATCTATCCGATATTCTCCCTCCTCATTGGCTGAGACACAGCAGCTGTGCCACTGGCTGCCGCTGCTGTCAAAGTCAACTAACCAATCCAAAAAGGAGAGAGGGGACGGGGCTGGGCTCCATGTCTGTATGGTCACAGGGAGCTGTGACCATACAGACAGCTTGGGTGACCCATATGAAGCTGCTTGCTGTGAGGGCACTGAACAGGAGGGAGGGGCCAGGATCACAGAAGAGGGACACGAGAAGAGGAGGATCCGGGCTGCTCTTTGCAAATCCACTGCAACAGAGGAGGCAAGTATAACATGTTTATTTTTAAAAGGAAAAAAATGAGACTTTACAACCACTTTCATCAATTTATCACTCAACTTATTTCAGTATTTCAATTCAAAAAGTGAAACTCCTATTATATAGATTGATCACAGAGCACTATAATTCAAGAATTTTTTTCTTTAAAATGTTGAGGCTTATGGCTTACAGCTAGTGAAAACCCAACATTTAGTATCTCAGAAAATCAGAATATTGTAAGAAAGTTCAATATTGTAGTCTCCTAGTGTCACACTCTAATCAGCTAATTAACTCAAAACACCTGAAAAAGGTTTCCTGAGCCTTTAAATTGTCTCTCGGTCTGGTTCAGTAGGTTACACAATCATGGGGAAGACCGCTGACTTGACAGTTGTCCAGAAGACCGTCATTGACACCCTCCACCAGGAGGGCAAATCACAAAATGGCATTGCTAAAGAATCTGGCTGTTCACAGAGTGCTGCATCCAAGCATATTAAGGGAATGTTGAGTGGGAGGAAAAAGTGTGGTAGAAAGAGATGCACAAGCAACAGGGCCATTTAAGAATTTGGGGGAGGTTTACAAGGAGTGGAATACAGCTGTTGTCAGTGTTTAACCACTTCAGCCCCAGAAGGATTGCCCACGTTAGGATCAGAGCACTTTTTGCAATTCGGCACTGCGTCGCTTTAACTGACAATTGCGCGGTTGTGCGACGTTGTACCCAATCGAAATTTGCGTCCTTTTTTCCCCACAAATAGAGCTTTCTTTTGGTGGTATTTGATCGCCTCTGCGTCATTTCTGATCACCACTATAAACAAAAAAAGGAGGGACAATTTTGCAAAAAAAAAAAAAATATTTCTTACTTTTTGCTAAAATACAAATCCAAAAAAATATATAAAAAAAAAAAACTTTTCTTAGGTTATGGCTGATTTATATTTCCTAATATTTTTAGTAAAAAAAAATATTAAAAAAAAAAAAAAAAAAAAAAAAAAAAACACAAAATCAGCGTTTATTGATGAGTTTGCGCAAGAGTTGCCGCGTTTACGGATGATAATTCATTTCTGGATTTTTTTAATTTATTACTATTTACTAGTAATGGCAGCGATCTGCGATTTTTAGCGGTACTGTAATATTGGGGTGGACATGTTGGACCATTTTGACACTTTTTTGGAACCACTGGCATTTAAACAGCGATCAGTGCTATAAAAATGCACGGATTACTGTGTAAATGTCATTGGTACTGAAGGGGTTAACCTGCAGGGGGAGATCTAGGGGTTAACTGTGTTCCCCAGGTGTGTTCTGTGAGGGGCCTGGGCTGCTATGGGCATAAGAGATCTAACTGATTCCAGTGACAGGGATCAGTAAATCTGGTTCCCTGTTCTTTGGCTCTGGCTGCTCATCGCGACTCGCCGGCGGTCATCGGGTCAGCCCGAGCCGCGGGCACACTCCTCCGGAATGCAGCGGGCACGAGCGTGCGCCCCCTAATTGTCATTCCGCAAATCATCGTTTATTTACAGCGATTCACAGTACACGTACACACTGCCGCAGTAAATATACTGCGCGTGGTGTGGAAGTGGTTAAGGAGCCAAAACACACACACACACACACACACACACACACACACACACACACACACACACACACACACACACACACACACACACACACACACACTGGGCTACAGCTGTTGCTTTCCTTGTGTCAAGCCACTCCTGAACCAGACAATGTCACACATATATATACGGCAAGTGGTTACTGCAGTATTAAAAAAGCAAAGAAGGAAAATAAAGACTGTATACAGTGTGGCTTACTGATTTGTAAATGTGTTGGCTACATTAGTTTTCTTTATTTTCACCTAGTGATCTAGCCAATAACATTTCCTGTAATTAGGAGGTTATACACTAGAGGGGCAAGACATCCACCCTTCAACAGATCAAATGTCAATCAGGGGAGAGGATAGTATTAATGGACAGGCAAATTTAGAGTAACTTCCTTGACTAACAAATTAAAGCTGAACTCCAGGTAACAATTTTTACACAATTACAGCATTTGTTTTTCTTTTGGGAGTAAAGGTTTTACACAGATGAATGAAAGCCAACCATTGTAAGCACCCCTTTCAGTGTTAAATGGCTTGTCTCAACCCTTCAACAAACTTTAGCTGGAAAGCTTAGTCTCTAAAAGGAAGTTGAAAAACAGAATTACTTGGCTGGATCACCAGGTGAAAGAGTAGAAATGCCTAAATAAAGTAAACTAAGGACCCATTCACACCTTAGGTGGTGGGACTGCTGTGGGCAACTATTCCAGCACAGTCCCACTGCATTGCAAAGAAAACTACCTTATCTCCTCTTCTGCCTGGTTTACAGCACTGAGCTGCAGTGGTGTGTGGGCAGTACTTTCTTCCAGCACAGAGCAAGGCAGATCCACTGCACTGTACGGCCAGCAGCTATGGGATGTCTGTGAGACAGCGCCAAAAAAGAAATACATTTAAAAATAATAAAGGGAGCAGTGCAATGCGCAGAGTGTGGCACGTATTATCACTGTGCTAATCTCGGCCAGCAGCAGTTGGTGTGAACATGCCATGAAGCAGTCACTATATACAAGAATTGGTAAGCTGCAATATTTTAAATTTTTGCTTTTAGGTTGAGGCGATTGTAGGTACTGCTTGGACCCTGAAGATCGGATATATCCCGAAAGCTTGTCCTGAAAAATTTTATGTTAGTGCAAATTAAAAAAGTATCACGGACAGTACTCAATTTTTGCTGCTTTTAGGTTTAATACAATGAACCATTAATCACAAGCAGAAGGCTGCAGTAGCGGCTTCAAAGTGGAAGTGATGCGGCAGCTGTATAGCCACTGATTACATTTACAGATTTGCCCCCCTCACCTCTGACGTTCTTACTGGGAGTTAGAGCTGCACGATTCTGGCCAAAATGAGAATCACAATTTTTTTGCTTAGAAGATCATGATTCTCACGGTGTAACATCTTACATATACAGAAAGATTACAGCACTTAGTTTTTTTTTTCTTTTTTTGAAAGTGTCATTTTTCCCAAAAAAATTGTGTTTGAAAGACCGCTGCGCAAATACCGTGTGACATAAAATATTGCAAAAACCGCCATTTTATTCTCTAGGGCACAGGTGTCAAGCACAAGGCCCGCGGGCCGAATCCGGACCGCCAGACCTCTAAATGTGGCCCTCGCAGCGGCTGCCGGCCTCCATTTCTTTTTCTCGCTGCTGTCTTTTTTTTTTGTTGCCCTGTCAACAAGAATAAATCTCATCACGTGAGCGGCGCCGGCTATGTGTGAGCGCATGCGTGGCCAGTCTCCAAGGGAACATCTGCTCTCTCCCCTCAGGCTGCATTCACACAACAGCGTCCCTCTAGCGGCGCCGGCTGTTTGTCAGCTGAGAGCGCATGTGCGGCCGGCCGCTCTACAAGGAAACATCTCCAGCTCGCTCTCCTCAGTTCGGTTTGTGAGCTGAGTGCATGCGCGGTCGGCCTGGCAGAGCTGTCAGTGTTGGAGGTTCCTGACAGATCCAACGGCTGCAGTTTTTTTTTTTTTAATCCAGCGGGCTGCAGCCTGAGATTGGGCTTTTTGAGAGGCAGTGCTGATGTGAAATAAATACACAATAATACATAAAGGACAGAACTGAACAGTGGTACTGGTGCTTAACATGCTGAGCAACCAGATCCTCCTACACAGGGTGGTACTAACTATAGCCCAATACACAGGGAGAGGGGCCACCCATATGGGGAGGTACCAGAACTGGGCCAGGTAGGAAGGTAAGAGAGAGTGCAGATGTGAGGTTTTTTTTTGGGGGGGGGGGGCAGCGAGGGCTGTGGAGGCAGAGGATGGGAGAAGAGTGGAGGGTGCAGAGGTCAGAACCCAGGAAGAAGGGTGGAGATAAGATGTTGCACATTGTACATAGCGCACTCCGTATGCAGCGCACTCCTGAACCCTGCACTCCATACGCAGCGCACTCCTGATAATAAAGAGTGGACACATAGTCCTACAGAAATAACCGGCCCTTTGAGGGCAACCAAACTGCTGATGCGGCCCCCCATGAATTTGAGTTTGACATCCCTGCTCTAGGGTCTCTGCTAAAAAAAAAAATATATAAAATGTTTGGGGGTTCTAAGTAATTTTCTAGCAGAAAATACTGGATTATTATTTGTAAGCAGCAAATGTCAGATATTTAGTCTTTAAATGGTTAAACTAAACTCTCCTAATACAGGGGAGTTCAACCCTTTGATAAATTGAAATATATTATCGTTTTACTTCTTTTATCAACTTGACTTAGCTCTCTGCCCAGACTCAAGTCTCCAACTTTAGAAAAAGATTCCTAGGGAGAATTCAGGGGACTTGCATTGACTTCTATTACAGTGAATTCATGCTGAGTCGCCCCGCAAGTGGGACTCCATTAACTGCACTGAAAATCGCGGTAATGCCTGATGGAGATCGTAGCGGGGCGGGGGGTGAATCGCGATTTTAATGCGATTAATCGTGCAGCTCTACTGGGAGCCCAGGACTACAACTGCCGACTTAAAGATGGAGAGCGGTGTGAGGGCGAGGAATATCCATGCCTTGATCTCACATGAAACAAAAACCAGAAGAGACCATGATTTTATCACTTCCAGTTTCTGATCCACCAATTCCTGGCCGGTACAGCCAGGGGACACATCTAACCGAGCAGATCTGTGCTCGGATAGATGGTGTGAAGGGAGGGGAGACATTGTAATCTATTAGACCCCTAATTCCTCCAAGATTACCTTTCACCTGTCCAATGCTAGCACATGGGGGTTGATTAACCCCTTGTGACAGCAATAAAAAAAGATAAAGTAAAAAAAAAAGAAAAAAAAAAATATATTAAAAATTTGCCATAGCCACTCCTGACCCACGCACACAAGCGCACATCCAGGGCACGCACATGTCAATCGCAGTAGCATCATACGTGTGATGTATCGCCGCAAACATCATGTGAGGGCAAAAATTCTAGCACAAGAGCTCCTGTTTAACTCTAAACTGATTAGTAAAGGTTTTTAAAGTACCATCGTTTTTTGTGCTATCACATGCACACGCAATTTTAAGACTTGCCATGTTTGGTATCCATTTACTCTAGTTCCTCATCTTTTATACATTTTACCAAAATGATTGGTATATTGAGGGCTTTTGCATGGACATTAATTTTATATTTTTTCCTGAAAATTTGCTTTTAACCACTCCAGCCCCAGAAGGATTTCACACTTTAGGACCAGAGCACTTTTTGCGATTCGGCACTGCGTCGCTTTAACTGACAATTGTGCGGTCGTGTGACGTTGTACCCAAACTAAATTTGGGTCCTTTTTTTCCCCACAAATAGAGCTTTCTTTTGGTGGTATTTGATCACCTCTGCATCATTTCTGATCGCCGCTATAAACAAAAGACGAGCGACAATTTTGCAAAAAAACCCCAAATTTATTACTTTTTCCTAAAATACAAATCAAAAAAAAAAAATATATAAAAATTTTTTTTCCATCGGTTTTGGCCAATTTATATTCTTCATATTTTTGTTAAAATATATATATATATATATATCGCAAATCGGCGTGTATTGATTTGCGCAAAAGTTGCCGCGTTTACGGACGATGAGAATTAATTTCTGGGGTTTTTATTAATTTTTTTTTTACTAGTAATGGCGGCGATCTGCGATATTTAATCGGGACTGCGATATTGCAGCAGACTTGTCGGACCATTTTGACACTTTTTTTGGGACCATTGGCATTTATACAGCGATCTGTACTATAAAAATGCACTGATTACTGTGTAAATGCAATTGGCAGTGAAGGGGTTAACCTGCAGGGGGCGCTCTAAGGGTTAACTGTGTTCACTGGGAGTGTTCTAACTGTGTATGGGCTGCCCTGGCTGGGGAAAGGGGATGATCACGGCTTCCATATACAGAAAGCCTGTGATCATCGCCCTTCCCCCTCTAACAGAACAGAGATCCATGTCTACATACACGGACCTCCGTCAGATTTCTACAGGAGACAACATACATAATGTAGGCCTGGTCCACTGTTGTCGCTATCAGGAAACCCGCTGTACAAAATGCCATGCAGAATTGCTGGAATGCATGCAGAGTCTGCTAAGGAGCTAGAGGAGAACAGCAGCATTGTGTTGCAGCAAACTAAAGAAAGATGTGAAAATTATATTTAAAAAATGCAACTTTCAAATCGATTCTACAGCCATTTTGAAAAAATATCACAGTGCTGTGCTTTGGAAATAGTCCGTATCCGATGCATCCGTATGTGACGTATCTCAGAAGGTTGTGGGCAGGGGATTAGAAGAACTTCCATTGACCAGAAGGAGCGGGTTCCTGTAAAAATCAGGAACCCCCCTTAACAAGTGCAAAAAATAGAAGACGAGTGTGGAGGAGGGCATAAAGTGGAACGTCCCTTTTAGGGGGTAAAGATAAATTGTGCTTTAGAGGGTTACCTTTACCCAACAGGTTAAAAGAAATAAACTCTCACAGTCTATGAATTAAAAAGCGGCCACATCTCTGTTCCCAGTAACTGCAAGTATACTACACTTTCACATGCCCGCCAATCATACATCATCGCTTTATCTGGTGACTTATAAGTCACCATGGAACGCGCAAGCCAGTCGGAGCAATCAAAGTGGCCAGCAGGTATTACAAGTATTCAACTCATCCCAGCCAGGAAGCAGAAATGTGGTGGATTTTCTATTCACAGGCTGTGGAAAAGTAAAAGTAACTACACAGCATCTGAGCACCACAAACCAAAAATGGTATTTTAACCACTTAAGGACCGGAAGGATTTCCAGCTTTAGGACCGGAGCCCTTTTTGCGATTCGGCGATGCGTCGCTTTAACTGACAATTGCGCGGTCGTGCGACGTTGTACCCAAACGAAATTTGTGTCCTTTTTTTCCCACAAATAGAGCTTTCTTTTGGTGGTATTTGATCCCCTCTGCGTCATTTCTGATCGCCGCTATAAACAAAAGAAGAGCGACAATTTTGCAAAAAAAACACAAATTTCTTACTTTTTGCTAAAATACAAATCCAAAAAAAAAAAATATAAAAAAACATTTTTTTTCACCGTTTTTGGCCGATTTATATTCTTCATCATATTTGCGATAAAAAAAAAATCGCAATCGGCGTTTATTGATTGGTTTGCGCAAAAGTGGTCGCGTTTACGGATGATGATTATTAATTTTTGGGGTTTTTATTTATTTTTTTTTTTTTCCTAATAATGGTGGCGATCTGCGATTTTTAGCGGTACTGCAATATTGGGGCGGACATGTCGGAACATTTTGACACTTTTTTGGGACCATTGGCATTTATACAGCGATCAGTGCTATAAAAATGCACTGATTACTGTGTAAATGTCATTCCCTGGGCGTGTTCTAACTGTATGGGGGCTTGCCTAGCTGGGGAAGGGAAGTTATCACAGCCTTCACGTACAGGAAGGCTGTGATCACAGCCCTTCCCCCTCACACAGAGCGGAGGTCCGTGTTTACATGCACGGACCTCCGCTCCTTCACTCCGGGGGGGGCATCGCGGGTGGCCGGCGGCAATCGAAGCCGCCGCACCCGCTCCCCGGCCCTCCCCGGACACAGTGAGCGCGCGGGCGCGCCTCCGGCGGCGCGCGCTCACTGTGCGCGATCTGGCGGCCGCCGTCGTATGATGGCGTTTTGCCTTACAGAGCCACTTTGCCGCCGTCAATCTCCGATCGGCGGTCGGCAAGTGGTTAATTCATTTTTTAAGCGTTTGCTAACCACTTGCCGACCAGCCACCGTCATGCGGCAGCAGTTCGACTCTCCTGTGCGAACCAACGTACCTGTACGTCGGTCTGTGAATGTGGGATTGGGGTTAACAAACGCTTTAATATTCAAAGCATACTCCCCCATCCATTCATGTCTCCATGATTTATTTTGCAGAGAGATTACTTTAGGCACCCCCACCCCCTTGCATTTCTAGCTGTGGCCCTCTTGAGTAAGGGGCAGAATATTAATGTAGCATTTACTTCCTGGAATCCATCTGCCCTTAGCTCAAGCAAGCAAGCATGAAGGTGTGCTTAGCTGAAAAAACCCTTCCTCTTCTCGTAGACTACTGGGATGTATGATATAATTTGCCTAGGCTAGAAACCAGGAATTGAAGAAAAGAAAGAAAAAAGCAGAAGGTTAAAAAATAGTCAATGTTGATTGAGGTTTTGCTTTAAACATGTTGATAATTCATTTCCAGGTTACCTACTAGGTAAAACTGATCCTGTAGTGACAGGGTCACCTTAAACCGGGGGTCAGCAACCAGCACATCGCGGACAAGTGACTGGTAGATCGCAGTTTGGGCTTGCTAATCAGACATTCTAGAGCATAAATTCCCCCTCTTTCGAGTACAAATCTGCCTCCCCTGCCAGCATAAATCTTTGCCCCCCCCCCCCCACTCGCCCTCCAACCTCAAAACCTCCCCTCTCTGCAAATCCCCCCAGCACAAATGTTGTACAGGTTGATCTCCACCTCTTTAACCACTTCCCATCCGGCCTATAGCAAAATGACAGTCGGGCGGTGGTTCAGTTATCCTGACGTCTTTCAGGATAACCCGTGATCACATGCTAGCAGCGACACACCGCAACTACGATTGTGGTAAAGAGCCTCTGACGAATTACAGCTGATCACTCCATAAACAGGAAAAGCCGTGTATCGGCTTTTCCTCTACTCGCGCTGCCAGGCGCAAGTAGAAGAAAGCCGATCAGTGCAGCCCCCCCCCCCCCGAGGATGCCCAACCAGGGCCACCAGGGACGTGCTCACACCCAGGAACATCAGTGATGCACATCCATGACCAATAGGGATGGCACTCAGTGCCAATCAGTGATCCTCGCCAGTGCCTCCTGACCAGTGCTGCCTCACAGTGCCACCCATGAGTGCCCAGTGCCACCTATCAGTCCAGCCTCATCAGTGCCCATGAGTGCAGGAGAAAACGTACTTATTTACAAAATTCTGTGACAAAGGAAAACTTTCATTTTTCAAAATATTCTGTCTTTTATTTGTAGCGCAAAAAATAACCCCAGGAGGTGATCAAATACCACCAAAAGAAAGCTCTATTTGTGTGGAAAAAATGATAAGAATTTAGTTTGGGTACAGTGTAGCATGGCCGCTCAATTCTCATTCAAAATGCACCAGCACCGAAAGCTGTAAATAGGTCAGGGCAGGAAGGGGGGGGGGGGGGGGGGTCGGGGGGAGTACCCAGTATTGAAGTGGTTAAGGTTGCCTACCCCCACCTTAAACGAAATGTTATTTGGTTAGGGTTTACACCTACTATAGGGTTCATTTAGATGAGCATTCTAAAGCAGATAGACTGATACATTCAGATGCGGCTAAATGCTAACTCTGGAAGTAACAGCAATTATGAAATTTCGTTGCAGTTTGCGTTGGGCCAGAAATCAGGTAGCTGGTGAAAATTGTTTGACTCCAGGGGCAGTGAGAAACCCTAATCGCATAAAACCACTGGGTTAAACGGTTACATGAGAACAGCAGTGGCACCTGTCATTGATTTATACAGTTTGTTGGCTGCAGCTGTTCAAACACAGTTGTGTGAATGTCCTGCAGCAGCTACCCCAGATTGCCCGTCTGAACAAGCAATTAATGTGTTCTCTCGACACAATGTTAATGTTTTTATATTTCTGCATTTATTCAAAAAAATAACAGGAGACTCAGCACATTGTATATTTTTGTTCAACTTGACTAAATTATTTCTATGCAGATCTCTCTGGTCCATGGAGAATCATGTGTATGAGGGAAGGAAATTAAAATTCATATGTTTTCTGATTCTCTGTTGGCCAGACAAGCCTGCATAAATTATATTTAAGCAATGATGCTTCTCACAAATACATGTCATTTTTATCATCAATACATCCTGCATACTGTAGTTTCTACAACTCTCCAGGGGGATGAAGGGTGCTGCATGCGAAGCAAGCTATACCATGTGCATGCAAACACACACACGCAACCTTTCAGAGGTAGGAAGTAGTACTGTGGAGAGGTAAAAACACATTAAGAAGCATGCCAAGAGCAATCCAATGTGCAACTTTAGAGACAATATGCAGATTAAAAGGGGTTTTTGATCTTTTGCGCAGCATCATGGCAGTTGCAGATTAAACAGAGGCTAAGATGTCAGCTTCCTTAGCTGAAAACGATAGGACCACCACCACAGGATACAACCACCAAGACTCCTTTTGAAATTCGGTGCTTACTAGCACCCTAGAGAATAAAATGGTAGTCGTTTAAATACTTTATGTCACACCGTATTTGTGCAGCGTCTTGCAAGCGCAATTTTTTTGGGAAAAAAAATTCACTTTTTTTAATTTAAAAAATATAACAGTAAAGTTAGGCCAATTTTTCTATATTGTGAAAGATAATGTTATGCCGAGTAAATTGATAACCAACATGTCACGCTTTAAAATTGCGCCCGTTCGCGGAATGGCGGCAAACTTTGGCACTTAAAAATCTCCATCGGTAATGTTTAAAAATTCCTACAGGTTAGTAGTTTTGAGTTACAGAAGAGGTCTAGTGTTAAAATTATTGCTCTTGCTCCAACGATCGCGGCGATAACTCACATGTGTGGTTTTAACACCGTTTTCATAGGTGGGTGGGACTTACATATGCGTTTGCTTCTGCGTGCGAACTCGGCGAGATGGAGCACGCTTTACCTTTTTTTTTTTTAACTTGCTATAGGGGCTCTCTATATTACACTTTGCAGCTTACTAATGGGGCACTCTGAAGGCGGGAGGAGCCAGAAGCATCGGTGGGGGGCCCTAGGAGGATCCAGGCTGCTCTGTATAAAACCATTACACAGTGCAGGCAAGTATAACATGTTGGTTGTTAAAAAAAAAAATAAAAAAATAATATAATAATAAATAATACTTTAAAGACTATGTGCAGGGAAGATCAGCATCTGAACCCAGAGAAGGTGGAGGCTGATAGACTGGAGGTAATAAAAGGCATTGCAATTACATTTACCAATATTATGCATTATATTTAAAAATTAACCTATCCATGAAAAAAAAAAAAAGTCTCAGCTTTTAGTACTACTTTAACCACTTCAATACCGAGCTTGTTTTTGGGGTTTGGTGTTTACAAGTTAAAAAGAGTTTTTTTTTTTTTTTGCTATAATATTACTTAGAACCCCCAAAAATTATATATATATATTTTTTTCTAACACCCTAAAGAATAAAGAACAAAGAATGGCAGTCATTGCAAAACTTTGTCACACCGTATTTGCGCAGCGGTCTTCCAAGTGGGATTTTTTTTTTTTAAAAATTCAGTTTTTTGAGTTAAAAAAGAAAACAGTAAAGTTAGGCCAATTTTTTTCCATATTATGAAAGACAATGTTATGCCAAGTAAAATGATACCAAACATGTTATGCTTCAAAATTGCGACAAACTTTGCAACTAAAAAATGTCCATTGGCGACATTTAAAAAAGTTCTACAGGTTAGCAGTTTTGAGTTACAGAGGTCTAGTGCTAGAATTATTGCTCTCACTCTAACGATCACGGCGATACCTCATGTGTGGTTTGAACACCGTTTTCATATGCGGGCGGGACTTGCGTATGTGTTTGCTTCTGTGCGCGAGCTCGCGGGGACGGGACGCTTTAAATTTATTTTTTCTTCAATTATTTATGTCAGGGCTTGACAAATTTGCCTTGAATCTAGGAGCTGGCTAAAAAAGTTAGGAGCCAGTTTTTTATAGCGTAATGTGGGGTTGTCAGCGCCAGGGGTAAGACAAGTAATTTGTGCCCCTAACCCTAACTTACTCACAGCAGAGCAGCCAGTCAATAACTCCACCATTACATCAGGGTTATAGGCTGGCCAGAAAGAGTGACACTAAAAAATCTGTTATAGGGGGAAACTCCTTATTATGCCGAATGCATCGTGAACGCGGCATGTAAAACGCCCTCATCTGCTGCCTAATGGAGCTTAAGGGTGGCAAAAACATGTCTCTACTGCACATTACCACCACCCAACTTGCACATTTAAACAAAGCCTTAGTGACATTGTAAATAAAATACAAAAAAAAAGGTGAAAAGTATTCCAGCGCTGCTGATCTTCTGCTGCCTCTTTGCAGCCACTTCCTGCCTACATGTGTGTCCCCCAAAGTGACTTTTCATTGCTCTGGTGGGTTTCCGGTCACCATGAAATACTGGAGCCCAGCTGCACATAGAGTGGTAATTGCTGATGGTAGACAGGGCTTTATCACAATTTTGTTGCTTAGAATAAAGGTCACGTTTCTCGCGGTGAAACATCATCTGTCACATTATACAAAAAAATAATGGGCTAACTTTACTATTTAGTTTTTTTTTATTCATTAAAAGTGTATTTTTTTTTTCTAAAAAATTGCGCTTGAAAGACCGCTGCGCAAATACCATGTGACATAAAATATTGCAACCACCGCCATTTTATTCTCTAGGGTCTCTGCGAAAAAATAATATATATATATATAATATATAATGTTTGGGGGTTCCAAGTCATTTTCTAGCAGAAAACAGTGGATATTTAATTGTAAGCCGCTAATGTGAGAGAGGGTTTAGTCTATAAATGGTTAAACTTTCCTGATAGCCCGGAGATAATTGCTTTGAAAGAAGATGATACATTGTTTGTTACTTTTCTTCATTCTAAGTAGAAACAAATATTCCAGGCAGACAGCCAAGTTTAACAGCTGTTAGATTAAGCAGAGAATGGCTCTCGGCTCTTGCTGAATCTGACACTGAATCCGACATGCTGTTTTAACATGAGGAGAGCAGGAACGGCAGTCACTCGCCAGGACGCGATTTCTGGTCGCCATGGCGACCTGGGTTTGTCGAGGCCTGATTTATGTTACTTATTATTTTTACACTGTTCTTTTTTAAAAATAAAAATTGATCACTTTTATTCCTATTACAAGAAATGTAAAAACATTCCTTGTAATAGAAAAAAGCATGACAGGTCCTCTTAAATATGAGATCTGGGGACCTCACATCTCATATTTACACTTAAATGCAAAATAATAATAATAATTTGAAAAAAATGACACACCAAAAAAAAAAAAAAAAAAGGGTTTTTTAAGACCGTTGTGCGGAGATGACTTCTGACGTCATTTCCGCCCTGCCGTGTTCTGGAGCCGAGTGCTCACGGACACTGGGGGGACGCATCCGATCATATCTACCGGCGGATCCGGTAAGCGGCGGAGATGACGGCAAAGCAGCAGGAGGAGGGGGGGCACCTCTCCCGCCGCTGATAAAAGTGGTCTCGCGGCGAATCCACCGCTAAGACCACGTTTATTTTTCAGAATCGCTTCCTGGAAAAAAAGATATCTGAATGGTGCCTGTAGCTGCAGGCACCATTCAGATATCTCCACTGAAAGTTGCGATGTCATATGACTAGAGTTGAGCGAACACCTGGAAGTTCGGGTTCTGCTGGTCCGTCCGAACTTCGGGACAAAGTCCGGGTCCGGGTCCGGACGGAACCCGAACGATCGCACGGACAACGAACCCCATTGAAATCAATGGGGACCCGAACTTTTAGGCACAAAAATGGCTGTAGGAAAGTCCTGGAAAGCCCCAGAGGGCTGCAAAAGGAAGTAAAATGGGGGTAAGGGTAGGGCAAGTGCCCTACAAAAAAATGGGGACAGGGAAATAACTGTAAATATTTTTAAAAAAATAAAAACATAAAAAAAGCAAAAATGGAGGTGAATGTGGATCATCTTCAAACTGTGTCTGAAAAGTATTAAATTAACGGTAGAAGCCATATAACTGTTCTAAAATCATCTTCAAACTAGGGCAAGTGCCCTACAAATAAATGGGGATAGGGAAAATAAATTAAAATCAAGTA
>BLSH010437196.1:3703601-3716770 GCA_018402905.1 Glandirana rugosa
GACGTAGATCCCGACGTTGATTGCTAATAACATAACTAATTAGCCTATTATATATTTCAAACCACATATTAAATCAATTTAACGGAAAATTTGAATTGTATAATAAAAATTTATAGAGAAACGTAACCATTTTGATTTATTGGTTGATATACCAATCCCTCGTTTTAGAGATTAGGTGCGACTCTTATTGTACTGTCTTCGTATATATTATGTGGGTCTTCATCCTATATACCCATAAAATTGGTCCGCAGTCTGTACTTCGATATACTTCCCACCTTCCATCTATCTTTAGAAAATCTAATTGGTGAAGGGAGTTTCACTGCAGTATACATCACAACTCGCTTCCCGAACGATTTTTGAAATGTCCGGGTCCGGGTCCGTGCCACGGACACCCTAAAGTTCGGTACGGACCCGAACGTTACAGTCCGGGTTCGCTCAACACTACATATGACGTCACTTTGAGGGAAGTGGTTAATCTAAAAGATTTCTATCTACCTTCCACCCTTCATATAGCTTCATGTCTGACGCCTGGTTAAAATACCCATATATCCTACTTCTGGGTGTATTATATATGCTTCTGTCATGTTATTCTCAGCGTGGATTAGAGATTTTGCTCCCTAACCATATAGTTGGTTATTTAGTTTTACCAATGCAAAGAGATATTTAAAAATAATATGTTAAGTTTAAAAGGCAATTTAACTAAATTATACACCAAACTTTATATATTATCCGATTAATCAATACAATAATCGTTAGTTGCAGCCCTAGATGCAGACCCCCCTCCCCCCCCGTGCCCATTAGATGCAGCATCCATAGTGCCTGGTAGTGCAATCTCACTCTGTCACGGAGCTGGATTTGAATCGCCGGGCGACCTTTGTAACAATGTCCCGTTTCCTAGACCGGTTCTTATGTCACATTGATTTAATTTCCCAGCATTGGATCGGTGTGCCATCCATCACATAATGCAATCTAGGAGGCGGGACATTGTTACAGTGCTGCCCGGTGATTCAAATCCAGCTGCATGACACAGCGGGAGCTTGTCGTGCCAGGATGACACGTGTGGCACCCAGGGCAGACCGCCCCCTTTTCGGTGTCATTATTGCCACCTTTTTTTCCCCCTTTCGGCCGCATGCTGAAAACACAATTTTTGGCCGATATATTTTGGTGGCCGAAATTTAAGTGCAACTCTAGTTGTTGTACCCAAGTCAATCCTTCAATCGACTGAGGTACACCAGCCTATCAGATTTCTTTACACACGATAACTTCTGTCAGCTATAGCCGCTAGCAGAAATTATTGTGTTCTGCTGGCCAGGAAGGCTCCCCAATCGGCAGAACAAAATATCACTAAAGGAGGGATTCCCCCACCAACGACGACTGTGTTGATGGGGAAATCAAGTAACCAAAAACAAAGCTGTGTTTAATGGACCCATAACAATACTGATTTGTTCAGATCCAAATAGGTTATGGATATGAACGCAGCAAACTGTACACCCGTGTACTTGAAACCTTAAATATCTAGAATAAAGATGTAATATATTACAGCTGTCCAGTGGTGTCTACATTAATTTTCTTTTTACAGTCCAAGAAATTTTTTTGCAATTACAGAAAAACACCTGTTGAACCTGACACTGGTTGATCCAGTATTACTGTGACCTATGAGCTGAGCTGAAATTTCAGACAATGTTATCAACTTTCCCATTTCTCTTCCATAAACTACCGCCCCAAATTACCCAATCAACAGTACGGAATAAATGGAGATGAAGAGAGAAGGCATGTGTGTAGTCCAATGTTGGATAGCAGCCTACAGTGACAATACTGCTCCATCGTAAATACAGAGGGGCCAATTGAATAAAGGCAAATAGGCACTTCAATTTGCGAAGGAATTTGCCCCAGGGCTCAATGAACATTGCGAGTACCAGTTTGCAAAGTATATGCAATTATGTGCAAGGGGGAAATAGAAGATTTAGAATAGAACTTACCATAAAATCCTATTTTCTCCTACGTTCACTGACAGACGCAGCCCTTCATTGACAAGTGGGGATGTCTCAAAGCAGTGTCATTCAAGAGGGGTGGGTAAACAACAACAACTGTACCCAACAGAAATCCTCTCAGGAGGCGCCAGCCGCGCCTACACCGCCGCCTGTAAAACTTTACGGCCAAAAGCAGCATCCGCGGATGCCGACACATCAACTTTGTAAAACTTAACAAAAGTGTGCACCGAGGCCCAAGTAGCCGCCCTGCACACCTGAGACACCGAAGCCTGGTGTCTGAAAGCCCAGGAAGTGCTAACTGCCCTGGTGGAATGAGCCGTGACTGGAAAAGGGGGAACTTTGCCCCGAACAGTATACGCATGGGTCACGGTCTGTCTGATCCAACAGGAGAAAGCCGACGAGGCCGCCAACCCTTTGCGTAGGCCTTCTGTCAGTACAAATAACGCATCAGACTTCAGAAAAGAAGCTGTAGCCGCCAAATACACCCGCAAAAGCCCTCACGACATCCAGAGAATGCAACTCAATCTCCTTGGGATGCGACAGGTGCGGACATAAAGAAGGAAGAACAATATCCTCATTAATGTGAAAAGAGGAACGAACGAAGATGAAGGTCTCAGTACCGCCTTATCCTTATGAAGGACCAAGTAGGGAGACTTACATGACAACGCCGCCAACTCAGACACCCGCCTAGCGGATGTAATGGCCACCAAGAAAGCCACCTTTTGCGACAGCAATTGTAAGGGAATAACCCTGATTTTCTCATATGGCGGTCTCTGCAGTACAGAAAGTACCAAATTCAAATCCCACGGCGCCAAAGGCAACCGTACCTGAGGAGCCACATGGCGTACACCCTGTACAAATGTACGTATCAACAAATGTGACGCTAAAGGGCGTTGAAAAAGAATCGCCAAAGCCGAAATCTGACCCTCGAGTATACTCAATGCCAACTTGTTATCCAGGCCTTGCTGCAAGAATGCCAGCACCCGGGACACAACATAAGAGCGGGGGTTCCTTCCTCCCGCCTCACAACAGGCAATATAGGCCTTCCAAGTGCGATGATATATCTTGTGCGAAGTACACTTGCGCACCTTAAGCATGGTAGGGATCACGGAGTCAGAGACACCCCTATCCCTCAACACCGGGGACTCAATAGCCAAGCCGTCAAAGCCAGCGAGGGTAAAGCAGGGTGCAGGATGGGTCCCTGTGACAGCAGATCTCCGCGTAGCAGAAGACGCCAGGGGGCATCTGTCACCATCCGGACCACGTCGACGTACCAAGGGCGCCAAGGCCAATCCGGAGCTACCAGGATTGTCGGGATCCCCTCCGCTTCTAACCTGCACAGTAGCCGCGGTAGGAGCTTGAGAGGAGGGAAAACGTACAGGAGCCGGTACCGACCCCAAGGCACTACCAACGCGTCCGTGGCGGCCGCCAACGGATCCCTTGTTCTGCACACGAAGGTCTGCACCTTGTGATTGAACCTGGACGCCATGAGGTCCACGCCTGGCATGCCCCACCTTTGGCAAATCTGACGGAACACCTCTGGATGTAGGGACCATTCCCCCTGATCCAGCGTCTGGCGACTGAGAAAGTCCACCTGCCAATTTTCTATGCCTGGAATGTAAATGGCGGAGATTGCCGTCACGTGAATTTCTGCCCATCTCAGAATGCAAGCCGCTTCCGCTGCCGAGCTCCTCGTTTCACCCTGATGGTTCACATACTCCACAGCCGTGGCGTTGTACGACTGAACCTGAACCAGGAGGCCGGGCAGCCTTATTGTCCAGTGGGAGAGGCAGAGCCTGATTGCCCTCAGCTCCAGCACATTTATCTGAAGGCGAGATTCCTGCGCCGCTCAATGGCCCTGAGCAGACAGCTGCCCCAGGACCCACCCCCAGCCTGATAGGCTGGCATCCGTCGTGACTATCGACCAGTTCAGGGGAAGAAATGCCTTCCAACGTTAGAGCCGGGGCCCGAAGCCACCAGGTCAACAATCCCCTGGTCTGATGATCCAATCTGATCAGCTGGTCCAGGGACAACGGAGACTTGTCCCACCGTGACAGAATCGCTCGCTGTAGGAGCAGAGTGTGACTCTGGGCGTAAAGTATCGCCTCGAAGGCCAAGACCATGAGCCCCAACACCCGCATACATTACTGTAAGGAGGACCACTGGCGTGACAGCAGGGTTCGCACCGCTGCTTGCAGTGTCAGCAACTTGGCCGGAGGTAAGAACACCTTCGCCTGCTCAGTGTCCATAATCAGACCCAGATATTCCAGTCTACAGGACGGGGCCAACGTCGACTTCTGCATGTTGATCAGGCAGCCGAAGTCCCTCAACGAGGCCATGGTGATAGCCACATTCTCCTGCAGGGCCGAAGCTGACTCCGCTCGCAAGAGTAAGTCGTCGAGGTATGCTACCACCGCAATGCCTCTCTGCCTCAAGAGCGCCAGCACCGGAGCCACCAACTTGGTGAATACCCGAGGAGCCGAGGCCAGACCGAAGGGAAGTGCCACAAATTGGTAATGCAGCTCCCCTACCACAAAGCGTAGGAAGCGCTGGTGCCGGAGACAAATGGGAACATGGAGATAGGCGTCCCTGATATCCAGAGATGCCATGAAGTCCTCCCCTTGTTGCAGGGCGGCCACGACCAATCGGACAGATTCCATCCTGAATTTTCGCACCCTCACAAAGTGGTTTAGCGCTGTTAGGTCCAGAACTGGCCTGACCCCACCCTTTTTGGGCATCACAAAGAGGTTTGAATAGAAGCCGCGGAACCTTTCCAGCGGAGGTACCAGCACAATCACCCCTTGTTGGGAGAGCGTCTGAACAGCCCCTAGGAGAGCCTCTTGACGCCCCTGAGGGAGTCTCAAGTTCGATGAGAAGAACCTGTCTGGGGGTAGAGTGCTGAACTCTATCCTGTATCCTGAAGACACCACTTCCTGCACCCACCGGTCGGAAATGCGGGCAGTCCACCTGTCTGCAAACCCCAGAAGTCGGCCCCCCACTCCGTCTTTTTGCTCTTGCGCTGCCAAGGCCGCTTACCGGACCCCGAGGCAGACTTGCCGGGCCACTGCGGCAGTGGCGGAGGGTCCACTGCGGGAGATTCCCACTTCTGCAAAAAACTGTCCTCAAAAGGATAGCGCACAGCGAAACGTTTGGGCAATGAAAAGGAATTCTGTGGACGCTGCCATTCCTTATAGACCAGCTGGTCAAAAAATTGGTCATAGGGATATGCCCTAGGGGGCCGAGATGGTTTAAAAGACCCACAAACGTAGGCCGTCTCCTGCGACTCCCCGGCCTGGTCCAGTCACAAAGACGCACGGATATCGGTGATCAGGGAGGCCACCAGCGCACTACCGAGGCCCCCTGATCTTACTCACCATCCGAGGGCTCCAGTTCACCATCTGAGAGCTGCACGGGGGTCCCCGTGACCACTGAGGCCCCTTCCGGTTCAGAATCCTCCCCTGAAGGAGGGGGGGTGGATGTTTTAGCCACCCCCTTAGCACGGCTCGGCACCTCCTGGGGGAAATACTCCCCCAATATGGACTTTAACTGATCCAGGGGAACCAAAGTGCCCAGCGCAGGTTGCGCTTCCACAGGCTCCTCCGGAGGAGAACCCGCAGGTTCAGCCGCCACTGAGCCACCGGAACACTGACAGACCAACAGGTCCAGACACCCCCACAATGCAGCCCCACCACTGCCCCACAGAGCCACCGGGAAATACCCAGGAGGACTGCACCCACCAAACCAACACCCCAGGGAGAGCCAGCTATACTTGCTGTGTGACAATTGCCCGTCATGCACTGCGTCCCAGTAGGAGTGCTGCCCGCCTGTCACGAGCCTTCACCACCACTGTGCCTTCCACGCTGTCCCAGAGAAAAGAGGAAGAAACTGCGCCATCAGGCACATCAAAACATGGCCGCCGAGCGGTCACAAGAGGCCGAAGCCTGTCCACACAGGCCGCAACTACGGCAAAATGGCCGCCGCTCCATCATTAAGGACAAAATAGCCCACAAAATGGCAGCGGCTACGGCAAAATGTTTTTTTGCGTGTGTGGGGGGGGGGGTGAACCTACATCCCTGAACCATCCACTGGCCGGCCCAGTCCGCGATCGCCCAGCCCCCCCCCTCAGCACCCCTGGGGGGTGGGAGAGAGGGGAGTCACTCACCAATCCGGCGGGCGTAGTGGGTAGCCACCCGGTAGCAGATCTTCCTCCTATCAGGAGGGGAGGGATGCTGCAGGCCTAACGCCCCTGGACGCGAGCACAGACCGGTCACTGGACGCGAGTACAGCCCGGTCACTGGACGCGAGTGGGGGTCACCCACTAGCCTTCCGCAGGGAACGGGTACGATGCAGCGGACCCCGCCAAGGCTAAGGGTAGCTCGCATCGGTCGGCCGCGCTGGGGAAATTCCAGGATTTGAGATATCCTCTATGTCCCAGCACCGCTATTTGATAGCAGTCTTCATCAAATAGCTTGAGAAGCCAAAAGAAAAAAAATTGGGGAACCAGGTCTAACTCCTTGCACCAGGCATAATAAAACTGACATGCTATGCAGAGCTGAGGGGTTATATGCTAGAGTGAGGACAGCCCCCTGGGAGGGGTCAGCTTGCTTTTCTTCTATTTGCCTAGTCTACGCATAGTAGGATGTGCATAAACCCCACTTGTCAATGAAGGGCTGCGTCTGTCAGTGAACGTAGGAGAAAAAGGCACTTCTGCATGCACATGATTGGATGATGGAAGTCAGCAGAGCTCCACCTAATTCACCAAGCTCTGAGGCAAATTCCCTTGCAAAGTGAGCAGTCTATTTGCCTTCAACCCCAGTGAGTAAATGTTGCTACACCAAGGACACAATGGGGTTGATTTACTAAAGGAAAATATTCTATGCACTGGAAGGGCAGTTGCTCCAGAGCTTAGTAAATTAGGTAAAGCTGCACTTTGCAAAGAATACCCAATCACATGCAAGGAAAAAAAACAGCATTTTTACTTGTACATGATAGGGTGATAGAAATCAGCAAAGCATCCCCTTTAGATCTAGAGCAAATGCACCTGACGTGCACAGTATATTTGCCTTTAGTAAATCAACTTCAAAACTATGTAACTGGCAGGATTACCAGGTGGAAAAAAAAAAAAAAAAATAGGAAAATGAATGCAGACACCGCCATTTTGACCTCTTGCACACTGGATGTTTTTTCTGCTGCTCCTAGGGAATTTTGGTATTTTTTCCTGCCTCTAAATGCCCCTGCATGTTAGCCTATGTGTCCATGCACACATAGGAGTTTAGAGGCAGAAAAAAAAATCCTAGTGTTAGTGCATCCAGGCGTAGCAGCATTTAAGAAGGAAAAAAAAAAAAAAAAAAAAAAAAAAAAAAAAAGGACCGACACAACTAAATATGTGTGTGTTTACACTAGGCACGTTTAGAGCTTGAGCATTAATTAATTTCAATGGCCAGAATAAATTACAGCCATGGTCAAAAGTATTGAGAAGGACACAAATATTAATTTGCACAAAGTCTGCTGCCTCAGTGTTTTTAGATCTTTTTGTCAGATGTTACTATGGTATACTGAAGTATAATTACAAGCATTTCATAAGCGTCCAAGGCTTTTATTGATAATTAAATTAAGTTTATGCAGAGTCAATATTTGCAGTGTTGACCCTTCTTTTGCAAGATCTCTGCCACTCCCCCTGGCATGCTGTGAATCAACTTCTGGGTCACGTCCTGACTGAGGGCAACCCATTCTTGCATAATCAATGCTTGGAGTTTGTCAGAATTTGTGGGTTTTTTGTTCACCCGCCTCTTGAGGATTGACCACAAATTCTCAATGGGATTAAGATCTGGGGAGTTTACTGGACATGTACCCACAATGTTGACATTTTGTTCCCCAAGCCACTTAGTTGTCACTTTTGCCCTATGGCAAGGTGTTCCACCATGCTGGAAAAGGCATTGTTAATCACCAAAACTTTTCTTGGATGGTTGGGAGAAGTTGCTCTCGGGGGATGTTTTTGTACCATTCTTTATTCATGGCTGTGTTCTAAGGCAAAATTGTGAGAGAGCCGACTCCCTTGGCCGAGAAGCAACCCCACACATGAAGGGTCTCAGGATGCTTTACTGTTGACATGACAGAGGACTGATGGTAGCGCTCACCTTTTCTTCTCCAGACAATCTGAAAGGGGATTCAGAGAAAATTACTTTACCCCAGTCCTCAGCAGTCCAATCCCTGTACCTTTTGCAGAATATCAGTCTGTCCCTGATGTTTTTCCTGAAGAGAAGTGGCTTCTTTGCTGCCATTCTTGACACCAGGCCATCCTCCAAAAGCCTTCTCACTGTGCGTTCATATGTCCTCACACCTGCCTGCTGCCATTCCTGAGCCAGCTCTGCACTGGTGGGGCCCTGATCCCGCAGCTCAATCAACTGTAGGAGAGGGTCCTGGCGCTTGCTAAACTTTCTTGAGCACCCTGAAGCCTTCTTTGCAAATGCAGTGGAAATGTTTTTTTATGGGATTAGGTTCATTTTCATGGCAAAAGAGGGGCTTTGCAATTCATCTGGTCACTCTTCATAACATTCTGGAGTATATGCAAATTGCCATCATAAAAACTGAGGCAGCAGACTTTGTAAAAATTAATATTTGTGTCATTCTCAAAACGTTTGGCCACGGCTGTATTATTCTGGGCAATGAAAAAAAAAAAAAAAAAAAAAAGAAAGAAGGCCCAAGTGCTTGACGTGCCTAAACACATTACACTGCCGGGTTCCCTTATCAGCAATGGCGGCGGCAGTACCCGACGGAAACATGGGCTGGGGTGCCGACATCACTAGATTCCAGGACAGGCAAGTGTCCTAATATTAAGACCCCTTTCACACGGAGGCGCTTTACAGACGCCATTTAGCTAAAAATAGCGCCTGCAAAGCTCCTCCTAATGTGCCCCAGTGGAAATACACAAGTTCTTTCCCACTGGGGCAGTGCGCTTGTAGGAGAGGAAAAAATCTCCTGCAAGCAGCATTTTTGGGGCGGTGCGGGAGGGATGTATACACAGCTCCTCTACCGACCCTGCCCATTGAAATGAATAGACAGCGCTTCTGAAGAGGCTGTACACCGCTCCGGCACTTTTAACCCCTTCTTAGGGATTAAAAGCGTCGCACTGCCACCCAAACATCGGTAAAGTGCTGCTAAATTAGCAGTGTTTTAGCGCTGACGCTTAAGTGGGTCAGTGCAAAAGGGCTCTTAAAGTCTGTAGCTGCAGCTTTAAGGATTGGTAAGCTGCAAAACATGACATTTTTGTTTTCTAATTTAGCACATTGACAGTTGACTCAGAGCAAAGTTTGTACACACGATTTATAGTACAAGAGCAGACATGCACACTTTTTACATTTTTTTTTGTTTGTTTTTTTAAGATGCCCTCATTAACTTGCCTACTGTGCACTGAACCGCTTGCCGACCACGTCGCGCACATTTACTGCTGCAATGTGGCAGCATCCCTTGAATCGTCCATAAACGGGGCTTGCTCGTGCGCGGCTAGCGGGCGGGAGTGCTGTGCGCTCGTGTGGCCGCAACTCAGGCGGACTCAATCTCCGCTGGCGAGCTGTGATTGCCTAGCAGAGTTAGAACAGGGAACCGCCGATGTAAACATAGCGGTTCCCCGCTCTGTCAGTGGGCATGTAAGAGATCTACTGATCACTGTCACTGGGATCAGTTAGGTCTCTTAAGCCCCTGACAGCCCAGCCCCCTCACAGTTAGAACACGCCCAGGGAACACAGTTAACCCCTAGATTGCACCCTGCAGGTTAACCCCTTCCCTGCTATTGACATTTACACAGTAATCAGTGGATATTTAAATTTCAGATCGCGGTCATTGGTCCCAAAAAGTGTCAAAAATGTCCGCCCCAATATTGCAGTCTCGATAAAAAAAAAAAAATTAAAAAAAAAATTGAAAAAGCCAGAAATTAATTCTCATGGTTTGCAACTTTAGTGCAAACAAAATCAATAAACCGCAGATTGCGATTTTTTTTACTGATAATATGAGGAAGAATATAAAATCAGCCAAAACCAATGAATATTTTTTTTTTAATAATTTTTTTTTGATATGTATTTTAGCAAAATTGTCGCTTTTTTTTTTGTTCATATCGGTGATCAGAAATAAACGCAGAGATGATCAAATACCACCAAAAGAAAGCTCTATTTGTGGGGAAAAAAGTATGCAAATTTAGTTTGGGTGCAACATCGCACGACCACGCAATTGTCAGTTAAAGCGACTCAGTGATGAATCGTGCTCTGGTCCCAACGTGGTAAATCCTTCCGGGGCTGAAGTTGCTAAAACCGCCTTCCTGTCCAGGCCAATTTTCAGCGCTGTCACTCTTTGAATGACAATTGTGTGGTCATGCAACACTGTACCCATATGAAATTATTTTTTTCCCACAAATAGAGCCCTTAGTGATATTTAATCACTGCTGGGTTTATTATTTTTTTGCTAAACTAAAAAAAAAAAAAAAAAGACTGAAAATTTAGAGAAAAAACAAAACTGCTTTATAGTTTGTTATAGAATTTTGCAAACAGGTCATTTTCTCCTTCATTGATGTGCACTGATGAGTGGCGCTGATGGGCATATTGATAGGTGGCACCAGCGTGGATAAAATACTAATAAAAAAAAACACAGATTTTTTTATTTTTATCAAATTTTAATGAAATGCTTTTGGAGCAAAAATCTATCTACAGATGGTTTTCTATTTAGGATACATTAATAATTTAGTTTATTCAGCATGAAATGGAGCTTAGTTATTTAGCATGAGGCTGTATATAATGCAATATTTACATTTTTGGTAAACTCATTAAATGAATCCACGCTCTGCAAGCCGAGATAACATGCACTGCATTGATGCATTCACACAATTTCACCAATAACCATGAGATAAAACAAAGTTCAGGAATATTCCTTTAACCCATTGTTTTGCAAATCTATGTACACTACAAACTGTATGATTGAATCAGTTCTTATATCGCTGTTTATTAACCTGACAGCGTATTATTGTAAATAGGAAACCTTCATTTTGTTTGCATAATTAAAGATTCTAACTACCAACAAGAATAAGGCCTTACATTTAAAGAGCACCTGTCATTTCAGATCCATCATGGCAGCGTCTGTTAGCGGGCATCCACTCCCCTGCTGCCGCCACGTCCCTCGCCTTGTTGTGTCACTGCCCCATCACCAGCCGTCCCATTAAAGTGAATGGGACTGTCACTGAGTCACCAGCGGGTCACAGGAGACAGGTGACAGCTGTTCCTTAAAAACTATGATTTGAATCAAGCCTTTTTACTAGTGATTTAAATCAAATCCACCCTAAGGCACCGATTGGTAGCACTGATAGGCATTAATAGGTGGCACTGATGAGCACCGATAGGCGGCGGTGGCTCTCCCTGTTCGGGACCGATGTCCGTTTGACAGAAGCCAGTGATCATTTTTTCTTCCTCCTCACAGCGTCAGCATGAGGAGAGAAAAAGCCAATTATCGATCTCATGTTTACATTGTGTGATCAGCTGTCATTGCCAGGATCAGCCCTTACTCCGCTCTAATCAGCTGAGTCTCATTGACTGATCACAGAGCGGGCCGCGTGTCCAAACACAGCACAGAGTTCTGTGTTGACAAAAACACAGGACTCTGTACAAAGAGCAATATGCCTGTTTCTGATCCCTGAAATGAACTCTAAGTTCAGGGAGAAACAGCAGACAGATCAGTTTGTAAAAGCAGCAAACGTTACATTTGTTAGGCACACAGGTATCTTTCATGTTAACCCCTTCCCAGCCAGTGCCATTAATACAGTACAGGGTTGATAAAAATCGATTTAAAAAAAAAAAAAAAAAAGTTTTGTTTTTTTTATTTAAAATCGATTTTTTGATTTTTATTGAATTTATTTTAATAAAATGCTTTTGAAGTAAAAGTCTATCTAAAGATAGTTTAATACATTAATAATTTAGTTTATTCAGCATGAAATGGAGCTTAGTTATGTAGCATGAGGCTGTATATTCTGCAATATTTACATTTTTGGTAAACACATTCAATAAATCCAAGCTCTGTAAGCTGAGATAACATGCAATGCATTGATGCATTCACACAATTTCACAGTAACCTTGAGATAATACAAAGTTCAGGAATATTCCATTATCCCATTATTTTGCAAATCTATGTACACTACAAACTGTATGCCTTTTTACTAGTGATTTAAATAGACTTGATTTAAATCAAATCCACCCTGGTACAGTATTATCACTGAATTAGTGTTACTGTCAGTTAGCGCTAGATAGCCCAGCACTTTATCAGAGTTTCACAATAAGTCGCTGATCAACGCCATTACTAGTATAGCATTGGTACGGATCAGTGTCTTGATCACCATCAGAACTATACCCGTGTTCCCAAAAGCACAGTGTTATGTAGAAGAATACATTTTTGCCTAAGTAGTAATATTTGGGTACCGGATATCGTCTTCGGATGCTGGAGCATAACTATGTTTATTTGGCTTATATATCACACCTATGCAATGTGCCATTGTAACAAGCAAACCGTAATGTGCTTTATGCATTTTTATATGAAGTTTCGCTCAGACAAGAAATTATGTTTTAACTTCTTCGCATCCGCGCTATAGCCGAATGACGGCTACAGCGCGGCTCTAAAATGCCGGGAGGACGTCAATAGACGTCCTCCCATTCGGCTCGTGCTGGGCGCGCTCCCGCGGGCGCGAGCGGCACGAGCACGCGCCGCTCGCGTCCGCGGGAGCGTGCCCGCGGGTCAGGCGGACCCGATGTCCGCCGGAGACCCGCGATCTCCTTACAGACAGGAGGAACGGGGAACCGCCGAAGTAAACACGGTGGTTCCCCGTTCTGTGAGGGGGGCATGCCAGATCTACTGATCCCTGTCACTGGGATCAGTTAGATCTGTCATGCCCCTGTCAACCCCACCCCCCCACAGTTAGAACACACCCAGGGAACATAGTTAACCCCTTCACTGCCCCCTGCAGGTTAACCCCTTCACTGCCAATGACATTTATACAGTAATCAGTGGACATTTAAATTTCTGATCGCTGTATAAATGTCATTGGTCCCAAAAAAGTGTCAAAAACCTCCGACATGTCCGCCCCGATATCGCAGTACCGATAAAAATCGCAGATCGCCGCCATTACCAGTAAAAAAAAATAAAATAAAA
>BLSH010437196.1:3725702-3738351 GCA_018402905.1 Glandirana rugosa
GGGGCGACTCGTTTTGACTCAGGCGGCCCACCCGCCTGGCGGGCACATTTTCCTGGGATTCCGGGGAAAGTGTGACTCCGTCAAAAGTCCGTAAAATCGAGATCTTTATCGCGGACATTTGACGGAGGGTACCGCGGGCTCACGAAAGTGTGACCCAGCCACGCGAACACCCTGTAATCCTTTTCAGGGTGTTCGTCGTAGAGACCCCACCAAACCCTCGCGACATAAATCGCGAGGACTTTGCGGGACGGGTAACTTTAATTTTCGCTAAGGGGCCCGCAAAGCGGCGAAAACAAGAGGACGTCATATGACGTCCACTTAGGATGGGGAGTCCACCTTGCCGGCGTATTTTTACAATACGCCGGTAAGGAAGTGGTTAAGCAACGCTTTTTGGCCACTAGCGGGGTGCTTTTAACCCCAAAGAAGGCGTTAAAAGCGCCTGTGTTGTGTCGCTTCCGAATCGCTTTTAATTTCAATGGGCAGGGCGTTTCAGGAGCGCTAAATACAGCGCTCCCAAACCACCCCAGAGATGCTGCTTGTGGGACTTTTCCTAATGTCCCACAAGCGCACCGACCCAGTGTGAAAGCACTCGGGCGCCATGGGAGGCAGTTTACAGGCGCTATTTCTAGAGCTAAAATGCCTGAAAACTGCCTCAGTGTGAAAGGGGCCTTAGGGTCCTTTTACACGGGCGGTCCGCCCACCCGGCGGACTCAGTTTTGCTCAGCGGGGGATCATTCCGCTTAGCAGGCAGTTGACAGGTCCATCTCCGCTTACTGTACAGAGACAGACCTGTCAGAACCCCGCTCTCTTTTATGGGGGATCGGATGAACACGGACCTCCTGTCCATTCATCCGATCCGATCCTCCAGACGGATGGAAAATAGGGTCACCGTCTGTCTGGATTTAGCGGTCCGGATCGGTGTCAGCGCTCTATAGAGGTGAATGGAGTGTCCGATCAGGTCCGCCTGAAAAGCTGACTGGTGGACCTGATCCGAAAGCTCGTGTGAATGGGCCTTTAGGGTTTTATTAACCACTTCACCTCCGGAAGAATTTCCCAGGTTAGGACCAGAGCACTTTTTGCGATTCGGCGCTGCGTCACTTTAACTGACAATTGCACAGTCGTGCAACGTTGTACCCAAACAAAATTTGCGTCCTTTTTTTCCCACAAATAGAGATTTCTTTTGGTGGTATTTGATCCCCTCTGCGTCATTTCTGATCGCCGCTATAAACAAAAGAAGAGCGACCATTTTGCAAAAAAAAACAAATTTCTTACTTTTTGCTAAAATTCAAATCCAAAAAAAAAAATAAAAAGACATTTTTTTTCACCGGTTTTGGCCGATTTATATTCTTCCTCATATTTGTGATAAAAAAAATCGCAATCGGCATTTATTGATTGGTTTGCGCAAAAATGGCCACGTTTACGGATGGTGAGAATTAATTTCTGGGGTTTTTATTTATTTATTTATTTTTTACTAGTAATGGCGGCGATCTGCGATTTTTAGCGGTACTGCGATATTGCAGCGGACATGTCAGACATTTTTGACACTTTTTTGGGACCAATGACATTTATTCAGCGATCAGAAATTTAAATGTTCACTGATTACTGTATAAATGTCATTGGCAGTGAAGGGGTTAACCTGCAGGGGGAGATCTAGGGGTTAACTGTGTTCCCTGGGTGTGTTCTTACTGTGGGGGGGTTGGGCTACCATGGGCATGAGAGATCTAACTGATCCCAGTGACAGGGATCAGTAGATCTCCCATGCCCGCACTGTCAGAATGGGGAACCGCCGCGTTTACATCGGCGGTTCCCCGTTCTTTGCCTGTGGCCACTCATCGCGGCTCGCCGGCGGACATCGGGTCCGCCCGAGCCGCGGGCACACTTCTCAGGAGTGCAGCGGGCGCGTGCATGCGCCCCCCTAGTGGCCATTCGCAGATCGCCGCCTTTTTACAGCAATTCGTGGCCACCGTCCACACTGCCACCGTAAATATGCGGTAGGCAGTGTAGAACTAGTTAAGAAACACCTACAGTATCTCACAAAAGTCATTACACCCATCACATTTTTGTAAATATTTTATTATATCTTTTCCTGTGACAACACTGAAGAAATGACACATAGTGAGTGTACAGCTTGTATAAATGCCCATTCGCACAGGGGCGACTTGCACTCCGACTTGAATTGCCTCAAGTCGCTTGACATTTGAAATCCCATTGAAATCAATGGGAGCCGTCTTAATGTACACTACTGAAGTCGGATCAACTTCAGAAAAGGTTCCTGCACGACTTCTAGGCAACTTCTAACCGAATTGTGTCCATAGAATTGAATAGAAGTCATCTCCAAGTTGGATCCCCCATGTAAATGGAAGCAAATTTACAGTGAAAAGAAAATAATTAATCCAGGGCAACCCCCTCCCTCCCTGCTCTGATTGGCCACAGGCAGTCGTCTGACACGAAGTCGTGTTGTAAGTCGCCTGAAGTTGCGCTGAAATTGCCTAGCAAAGTCACACTGAAGTCGGATCGCCCCTGCGTGAAGGCAGCCTTACAGTGTAAATTTGCTGTCCCCTCAAAATAACTCAACGCACAGCCATTAATGTCTAAACCGCTGACAACAAAAGTGAGTACACCCCTAAGTGAAAATGTCCAGATTGGGCCCAATTAGCTATTTTCCCTTCCCGGTGTCATGTTACTCGTTATTGTTACAAGGTCTCAGGTGTGAATGGGAAGCAGGTGTGTTAAATTTGGTGTTATCACTCTCACTCTCTCATACTGGTCACTGGAAGTTCAACATGGCACCTCATGGCAAAGAACTCTCTGAGGATCTATAAAAAAGAATTGTTGCTCTACATAAAGATGGCCTAGGTTATAAGAAGATTACCAAGACCCTGAAACTGAGCTACAGCATGGTGGCCAAGACCATACAGCGGTTTAACAGGACAGGTTACACTCTGAACAGGCCTCGCCATGGTTGACCAAAGCAGTTGAGTGCACATGCTCAGCGTCATATCCAGAGGTTGTCTTGGGAAATAGACGTATGATTACTGCCGGCATTGCTGCAGAGGTTGAAGGGGTGGGGGGGTCAGCCTGTCAGTGCTTAGACCATAAGCCGCACACTGCATCAAATTGGTCTGCATGCAGGGGCGGACTGACCATTCAGTAAGTCGGGCAATGCCCGAGGGCCCCGTTATCAGGGGGGCCCCATGAGAGTCTGTCCATGGAGGTTCCAGACAGTATCCTGCAAGCACATGCAGTCAGGAGGAGGCAGCGGTTGATGCGGCTATAAGTCACAGCAGGAGCAGGCTCCGGTACTGGCCGGGGAGTAAGTCACACTCACTCACAATTTGCCACAAACACAACGCGATCATCATCATAGAAGCCGCCAGCCGTGTGGCGCTCCGGCCACCTCTCCCCGTGAGCTGAGGGGCAGGGCCACTCATCACTGCCGCAGGGGACAGTCGGTGAAGGAGCTGCTGGAGGCTGAGTGCAGACAGAGCAGCGAGCGGAGCGGAGTGAAGCAAGTGATCTAAGATTTGGCCAGACGCCATCCATTCCTGAGTCTGACTTGCCTTGTTGTGTACAGCAGCCAGCAGGTCAGTCAGTGTATGTATAATGATGTTTAAAAATCACCAGCCAGGCTGAATAATGTTCTTTCAATATTGCCCAGTGCCTACTAAGTGCTATTCCCTAGTCCACACTCCACCACACTGATATTTGGTACATTGGGTGCCACTCAGTGTAGAGATATCAGTGTTATATATAGGGAATTTCACTTAGACCCTTTCATACCAAGGCGTTTTTCAGGCGCTTTTGCGCTAAAAATAGCGACTTAAAAGCGCCTGAAAAACTCCCCCCAATCCACCCCAGTGTGAAAGCCTGAGTGCTTTCACACTGGGGTTGTGCGCTTGCGGGACGGTAAAAAAAAGTCCTGCAAGCCGCATCTTTGCAGCGGTGTGGGAGCGCTGTATTCACCGCTCCTCCACTCCCCTGCCCATTGAAAACAATGGGGCAGCGCTCCCGAAGCGCAGACCACCGCTTCGGGAGGGCCGCTAACCGGCACTTTTAACCCCTGTTTAACCCCACGTGGGGGGTTAAAAGCGCACCGCTGCCGCCGCCCGAATAGCGGCACCATAGTGCCTCTATAACGAGCGGTAAAGCGCCGCAAATTAACTGTGTTTTACCGCTAAAGCTCGGGTGGCCCCAGTGTGAAAGGGGTCTTAGTGAGTGTTATTCCATATATATACACTGCTATCTTGTACACTGAGTAATGGCTCTTTCATTGGTGGTCAGTAGGGGTGTTGAAATACAGGGGCACGCCAGGATGACTTCATTGATCATGCGTCACAATTCAGCCTTCTACTGAAACTATTCTGCATCAATGCAGAGAGCAGCTGAATCACAATTGCATCAATTACATCATCCCGGCGTGCCCCTGTCAGTCCTCCTCTCCCTCCTTGTGTACGTCTCACAGAGCGTCAATCTCCCGCTGTGTCACGGAGCTTGAATTTTAATAGCCCAGCGGCCACTTTAACAAAGTCTCACTTTATAGACCGGCTCCTGTGATAGACGGCACACTGATCCAATAACAGGAAATTGAATCAGTGTGAAGTGTATCATAGGAGCCAATCTAGGATGTGAGACTTTGATAAAGTGGCCGCCTAGCAATTCAAATCCACATTCTGTGACACAGCAAGAAATCAACGCTTGTGTGTTCCAAGCACTGATAAGGCTGCATTTGATGGGCACTGAGCAGCTTCATTTGATGGGCAATGATAAGGCTGCTATTTGATGGGAACTGATAACTGGCCATTGAGGGGCACAGTAAGGCTGCATTGATGGACAACGATAAGCTATATTGATGGGCACTGATGAGGCTGCATTTGATGGGCACTGATGTGGCTGCACTGATGGGTTTTTGATGAAAACCATGGGCAGTAATTGACGCATCGCCAAATCGAATAGTTGGCATGATAATTGTAGTTGAATCATGAGACCAATAAAGATGCACAGCTCTAGTGGTCAGTGAGAAGAATGTTCCTTACATTGGTGATCATTGGGAAGAATGCTCATTACATTGGTGATCAGTGGGAAGAATGCACCTTACATTGGTGATCAGTGGGAAGAATGCCCCTTACATTGGTGGTCAGTGGGAAGAATGCTCCTTACATTGGTGATCAGTGGGAAGAATGCTCCTTACATTGGTGATCAGTGGGAAGAATGTTCCTTACATTGGTGATCAGTGGGAAGAATGCTTCTTACATTGGTGATCTGTGAAAATTATATAAAGTAAATAAAAATTGTTAAAAAATGTAAAGCACATCCATGAACTTTCCACATGGAGCACATATATGAAAATCATTTTTAGAATGTTTGTTCGATTTAATTGTTAGTGGGGTCAAATCAATGTTTGTTTTAAATCAAAGTGATGGGAAAATTCAAAGGAACAGAATAGAAAACTTCTTGGTGAAAGGAATTTTCAGACAGTGTATGTGGTTTTCATTCAGAAATTACATTCATTTTAAAACTGAAATGTTAGCCCTCATACACACAGGCGTTTTTTAACGCCACGTTTTTAGGCGTTTTTTTGAGCAGTAGAGGGTGTCGGCGTTAGTGAGCTGTAGCTAGAACGCGGGACCAGTGCGTTCCGAAGCTGCAGCGTCATGGCGTTTTTGACGCTGAGTCGGCAAAATGCTCAATAACGTTGTATACACAGTGATAAGCCTCGTCAGGCGTTCTATTCAAAATCAATGGTTCCCTATGGGAGCCCATTGATTTGAATAGAAGCCGCACCAGAAGTCGGATCACGATGATCCGATTTGCGGCACGACTTGTGTGCTAGTTGTCTTAAAGGGGGAACCCCCGGCAAAAACATTGCATGGGGTTCCCCCCAAAGAGTATACCAGGCTCTTCGATCTGGCATGGATTTTAAGAGGAGCAAAAAAACGGCGTAGGGTCCCCCTCAAATTCCATACCAGACCCTTATCCGAGCACGCAGCCTGGCAGGCCAGGAAAGGGGGTGGGGACGAGCGAGCGCCCCCCCCCATCCTGGACCGTACCAGGCCGCATGCCTTCAACATGGGAGTATGGGTGCTTTGGGGCAGGGGGGGACCTTGTCCCAAAAATCCTGGCCGTTGGTTGTCGGGGTCTGCGGGCGGGGACTTATCGGAATCTGGAAGCCCCCTTTAATAAAGGGGCCCCCAGATGCCGGCCCCCCCACCCTATGTGGGGACTGTGATGTGATAGCCCGCCCCAGGATGTGACATCATGAGGGTGGGGCTCATGATGACATCATTGTGTGGCCCCGCCCCATGCAAATATAAGGCAACCGCACAGCATGGAAGCGGCATTCGTGTGGAAGAGAGCAACGAGTCAACATCTCTAGAAGAGAAGAAGAAGAAGAAGAAGCGGGAGAAGCTAGCCTAGGAGACAGTGGCAAAAGAGTAGATGACCGAAGACCCCGAAGAAGACCCCGCAAAAGAGCCGAAGAAAGAAGATGATGGAAAAGAGAGGGGAGAAGATGCCGGAACTGATTTAATAAAATATTTTAAAAAGCTGTGCAGTGTATTTTTTTGGTACACTTTTTTTCCAGGTAAATGGGTAAGGGTATGATGTACCCCATACTCATTTACATAGGGTGGGGGGGCTGGCATCTGGGGGCCCCTTTATTAAAGGGGGCTTCCATATTCCTATAAGTCCCTACCTGCAGACCCTGACAACCAACGGCCAGGGTTGTCGGGAAGAGGCTCTTGTCCCCATCAACATGGGGACAAGGTGCTTTGGGATGGGGGGCGCAGTGCCCCCCCTGCCCCAAAGCACCCATACTCCCCATGTTGAGGGCATGTGGCTTGGTACGGTCCAGGAGGGGGGGGGCGCTCGCTGTGTGCGTTTTTGCAAACGCAATTTTGCTGTGATTTGCTTTTTGCAATTTTTATGCTTTTTTTGGCCAATTGGTTGTTGGGCAGATAAAAAAAAAATGCAAATTGCTGCAAAAACGCACTACATGCTTTTCTGCAGCTTCTCCATTGAAGTCTATTGAACCAAGCAAAGCAAAAAAAGCACAGTTTTGTTTTTGAATAAAGTCCTTGACCCTTTCCAAATAAGCAGCGGCTGAAAAAAATCATAGCTGTGAACATGTCCCATAGGAAACCAAATAAACTGTAGTGCATTTCTGCAAAAAGCACCAAAAAACGCATAGGTGTAACCCAGGCCTAAGACGTTTAGTAGCAACAGCATGATTTTTTGTATCACCGGTCATAATGGGGTTAAACTTAACCCTTTATAGTAGAAAATGAGCAGATAATTGCTACTATAAGGGGTTCATTTATACTGTGAAACAGTGATAGTAATAATATACAGTATATTACTTATATCGTATATATATATATAAAATAAATACACCCAGAAGTAGGATATATGAGCATTTTATCTAGGAGTCAGATATGAAGCTATATGAAGGGTGGAAGGGAGATAGAAATCTTTAATATTAAAGTAGTATTAAAAGATGAGACTTTTTTTCAGGGGGGGGGGGGGTGTAGAGAGGATCCCCGTGCTAATTTATGAAAACCTTAATTTTGAAAATGTTCCACTGTTGCACTGTCTGTCATGTAAGTATTTTTCTTTATTTTCTATAATAAACATTAATTTTGATCATAGTGTGGAGCAGTGGTTCTCAACTCCTGTCCTCAGGACCCACTAACAGGCCAGGTTTGCAGGATAACTGAAATACATCACAGGTGATATAATTTGCTTCTCTGTGATTTCAGTATTCTAGTCTGCATCTCCCTAAGGTAATACTTAAAATCTGGCCTGTTAGTGGGTCCCAAGGACTGGAGTTGAGAACCACTGGTGTAGAGGAATTCTGTTATGAACGCTTGTAATGTGGGCAGTGCAATATGTGGGTGGGGCTTTGTGTGGTTGTAGCTTGAGCATGGGTGGGGACACATGGGCAGAGACACAGGGGGCCCCATTATCTCCTTTTGCCCGGGGGCCCCGTGAGTTGTCAGTCCACCCCTGTCTGCATGGCTGTCATCCTAGAAGGAAGCCTCTTCTAAAGATGATGCACAAGAAAGCCTGCAAACAGTTTGCTGAAGACAAGCAGACTAAGCACATGGATTACTGGAACCATGTCCTGTGGTCTGATGAGATCAAGATACATTTATTTGGTTCAGATGGTGTCAAGCGTGTGTGGCAGTAACCAGGTGAGGAGTACAAAGACAAGTGTGTCTTGCCTACAGTCAAGCATAATAGTGGGAGTGTCATGGTCTGGGGCTGCATGAGTGCTGCCGGCACTGGGGAGCTACAGTTCATTGAGGGAATCATGAATGCCAACATGAACTGTGACATACTGAAGCAGAGCATGATCCCCTCCCTTCAGAGACTGGGTCGCAGGGCAGTATTCCAACATGATAACGACCCCAAACACACCTCTAAGATGACCACTGCCTTGCTAAAGAAGCTGAGGGTAAAGGGGATGGACTGGCCAAGGATGTCTCCCGACCTAAACCCTATTGAGCATCTGTGGGGCATCCTCAAACGGAAGGTGGAGGAGCGCAAGGTCTCTAACATCCACCAGCTCTGTGATGTCATAATGGAGGAGGGAAGAGGACTCCAGTGGCAACCTGTGAAACTCTGGTGAACTCCATGCCCAGGAGGGTTAAGGCAGTGCTGGAAAATAATGGTGGCCACACAAATTATTGACACTTTGGGTAAGTGTTCTAATATTAACAGTCATCAGCTACAGTATGTGTGGCTGCTAACTTTTCATTTTTTTTTTGGGGGGGGGGGCACGGAACACCGCCCCAATGTTCATCATCACAGGAGTGAGCTCTTTCTCTGATTCAAACCCCTCACAGGTGCTTCTCCCCAATTCAGTAGCTCTGAGCTTAGCATTTGAGAGCTCACTCCTGAGATGGTGAACAGTAACAGCTAGGCCTCTCCTAGGCATGTCCTAGGAGTTTTCCAGTCATGCTTCATGATGTAAGTAAATGGCCTACACATATAGGAAGGGCATTATCCAACTCTGATCAAAACTGCCCAGTTTGTTTATCTTATGTACAGATGCCCTTTATCTGCCTAGGCAGTTTTTATTTTGGTAAAGGTGAACTAACCCTTTTGCTGCCGGGTCCATAGAGCGGATGGACCTACAGCTATGCTTCTAACTAGCCAGGTAACCCCCCCAATGCCACTGTCACTCTCTGCTTCCTGTGTCTCCAGCCTCGACCCCCCACCCCCAACACCGATCCAACTCAATCCCTTGTGGCTACTCACAGGGGCTTTTTAAATATTTACATTTAACCCACCCATCACTCTGACCCTCACCATGCTCCCCCCCACTGGTCCCTCGATCTGTCTGTGCTGTGCTGCTGACCGGATCTCCCTCCTCCCCCTCCTGCCAGCTGCAACTTCTAAAGGGGGACACAGGGAAGCTGTCATCAGGATGTAGAGGTGGGGGGGGGGGGTTGTGGTAAACATGTGTTTGTCCAACCCCCTTCCTTTCCTGGAATAGTCATCAGTACTGATGGCTCCTGTGTCCATTCATCACTGAAGTGCAGTGCCTTGAAAAGTATTCATACCCCTTGAAATGTTGCACATTTTGTCATGTTAGGACCAGAAACGAAAATGTATTTTATTGGGATTTTATTTGATAGACCAACACAAAGTGGCACATAATTGTGAAGTGGAAGGAAAATGATAAACGGTTTTCCAAATTTAAAAAAAAATGAATATGTGAAAAGTGTGGGGTGCATTTGTATTCACCCCCCTGAGTTGCTACTTTGTAGAACCACCTTTCTCTGCAATTACAGCTGCAAGTCTTTTTGGGGATGTCTCTATCAGCTTTGCACATCTAGAGAGGGCATTTTTGCCCATTCTTCTTTGCAAAATATCTCAAGTTCTGTCAGATAGGATGGAGAGCGTCTGTGAACAGCAATTTTCAAGTCTTTCACACAGATTCTCAATTGGATTTAAGTCTGGACTTTGACTGGGCCATTCTATCACATGAATATGCTTTGATCTAAACCATTCCATTGTAGCTCTGGCTGTATGTTTAGGGTCATTGTCCTGCTGGAAGGTGAACCTCTGCCCCAGTCTCTAGTCTTTTGCAGACTCTAACAGTTTTTCTTCTAAGATTGCCCTGTATTTGGCTCCATCCATCTTCCCATCAACTATGACCAACTTCCCTGTCCTTGCTAAAGAAAAGCATCCCCATAACATGATGCTGCCACCACCATGTTTCACGGTGGGGATGGTGTGTTCAGTGCTAGTGTGCAGTGTTAGTTTTCCGCCACACATAGCATTTTGCTTTTAGGCCAAAAAGTTCAATTTTGGTCTCATCTGATCAGAGCACCTTCTTCCATATGTTTGCTGTGTCCCCCACATGGCTTCTTGCAATCGGCAAACAGGACTTCTTATGGCTTTCTTTCAACAATGGTTTTCTTCTTGCCACTCATCCATAAAGGCCACATTTGTGGAGTACACGACTGATAGTTGTCCAGTGGACAGATTCTCCCACCTGAGCTGTGGATCTCTGCAGCTCCTCCAGAGTTACCATAGACCTCTTGGCTGCTTCCCTGATGAATGCTCTCCTTGCCTGGCCTGTCAGTTTAGGTGGATGGCCATGTCTTGGTAGGGTGGTAGTTGAGCCATACTTTTTACTTTTTCGGATAATGGATTCAACAGTGCTCCGTGAGATGTTCAAAGCTTGGGATATTTTTTTTATAACCTAACCCTGCTTTAAACTTTTCCACAACTTTATCAGTGACCTGTCTGGTGTGTTCCTTGGCCTTCATGATGCTGTTTGTTCACTAAGGTTCTCTAACAAACATCTGAGGGCTTCACAGAACAGCTGTATTTATACTGAGATAAAATTTACACACAGGTGGACTCTATTTACTAATTAGGTGACTTCTGAAGGCAATTGGTTCCACTAGATTTTAGTTAGGGGTATCAGAGTAAAGGGGGCTGAACAGGGCCGGCCCTACCATGGATCCCAGGTGGCAAGTTGAGAGGGGCAGCAGAGCAGGGCACCCACTACCTATATGATCCGCACTGGGTGCAGACTCAGTGAGAGTGTCAAGGGCTGTCTGTCACAGCGCTGTCCCACACAGCCACGTCACTCTCACTGTCTCTGCACTTGGTGCTTCAGTAAAAGCCAGAGATCAGCGTGGGAGCAAGTCTCCTCCTGGCTTTGCCCATATCATAGAGCCGGAGAGATTTCTCACACGAGATCCTGAGCAGGGGAGGCGGGAGGTGAGTCTATATATGCTAGCCTGTATACTACACTAGCCTACCTGTATACTACACTAGCCTGCCTGTATACTACACTAGCTTGCTGCCTGTATACTACACTAACCTGCCTGTATACTACACTAGCCAGCCTGTATACTACACTAGCCTGTCTGTGTATATGCCCTAGCCTGTCTGTATATACCCTCGCCTGGCTATATACTACACTAGCCTGTCTATATACCCTAGTCTGTCTATATACTACCCTCACCTGGCTATATACCCTAGCCTGTCTGTATATACCCTAGCCTTTCTATATACTACACTAACCTGTCTATATACCCTAGCCTCTCTATATAATACACTAGTCTGTCTATATACCATAGCCTGTCTATATACTACCCTAGCCTATCTATACATTACCCTAGCCTGTATACTACACTAGCCTGCTGTCTGTATACTACACTAGCCTGTCTGTATACCACACTAGCCTGTCTATATACCCTAGCCCATCTATTTACTACCTTCGCCTGGCTATATACCCTAGCCTGTCTGTATACACTAGCCTGTCTGTATATACCCTAGCCTTTCTATATACTTCACTAACCTGTCTATATAGTACCCTCACCTGACTATATACTACACTAGCCTGTCTATATACCATAGCCTGTCTATATACTACACTAGCCGGTCTATATACTACCCTAGCCTGTCTATATACAAGTCTAGGAGCATATCCCCCAATAGGGTTTTATGGCAGTAAAAAAAGTATAATTGTCCAAACAACTTAACGTAAGAATAATTTTAACAATTTATTTGTAACATCAGTTAACATGAAAGAATTGATATTGCTTTTAAAACAAGAAAAGAAAAACTCTGGTTGTACAGCAATGGGACATGTATTACATAAGATCAACTGCAAAAAAGGGAGAAGGGAAGTTGCCATATTGTGCAGCCATAAGGCCGCATGTGGTCCACTACGCGTTTCAACCCTTGTGACGTATGTCTAGGTCTTCCTCAGGGGGATCATAGGCATAACCCTTTCTAAAAAGATATTAAATATCATTAAGTCAAAGAGTACATTTCATATAACAGTAGATCAGCGGTAGAATAACACATTTTCCAACACTTACATTGCTGCAATTGATTATTACAAACAGGTCCCAGATATCCAGAGTTTGTTAAAAGAGTGATTCAATAAAAGAGCCTGCAGCTGCTTAATGCAAGAAAGATCTCCACTTATCACACGAGGGACGGCCTCCACCAAAAAATAGGAAACTTGCAAGAGGCCACACTCAATCCCCTTTTGAAAGAGGAGATTGCGGTTACTGATCCTAAAAAACAAAAATATTCTAGGGTAGTCTCATAACACTCTCAAAAGCTTTATATGGTTTAAAGTGGCAAATACGTGAGTGTTGCAGTATTTAAGAAAATA
>BLSH010437196.1:3744924-3761571 GCA_018402905.1 Glandirana rugosa
AGAAGATTAGTAATCATTCATAAACAAAAAGGTAACTTTATGTTTAACTATGTAAGAACGGAGAACCTATATTTCATAGTATAAAAGAATTTATGACGTTGTGAGTGCATAAACGGTGAAAATTTGGTATATTTCGAAAACTCTCACAATACTCTGATGGGATCTTATAAAAACAAAAAATCCGAGTCATTGGCGTTAGAGGAGAAAGTTTTCCCCTAACTCACACCGGAGAACGTTCAAAGGATAAAAAACCACCTAGATCAGCGGTAGAATAACACATTTTCCAACACTTACATTGCTGCAATTGATTATTACAAACAGGTCCCAGATATCCAGAGTTTGTTAAAAGAGTGATTCAATAAAAGAGCCTGCAGCGGCTTAATGCAAGAAAGATCTCCACTTATCACACGAGGGACAGCCTCCACCAAAAAATAGGAAACTTGCAAGAGGCCACACTCAATCCCCTTTTGAAAGAGGAGATTGCGGTTACTGAGCCTAAAAAACAAAAATATTCTAGGGTAGTCTCATAACACTCTCAAAAGCTTTATATGGTTTAAAAGTGGCAAATACGTGAGTGTTGCAGTATTTAAGAAAATATGATACTTTATATCCAAGAGGCAAGAATGTATCAATTTGTATTTCAATGGAAAAACAAATACTTACTAATGATTAGAAGATGGAAATATTAGAAATATTTACGGTTCCGTTGATGGCACCGGAGCCGATCACTGCAAAAAATGCACCACATAGATAACTCAGGAAAGGATTCCTGACCATATCCCAAAAAAGAGGGGAAAGGGAGATTGTACTGTGGAATTGTCTCAATAAATCACTAAAACAAAGGGAGAACCCCTTACCTGCAAGCGATAGCCTAACGTCCTGACCGGAATGAAGAAAAATCTTCATGCATCCTACCTTATTTTATGCTGCTCTTTAAATACTCATGTTCTACATAATGTAACCGCAAAACAGCTGATGTGTATCAGCTGGCTGCCGATGGCGGCCCTCGTGTGGGCTCCTCGGCGTCCCGGAAGTTGCCCCGGCAATTGCCGTCACTTCCTGCGGATGTTCAATGACGTATTCCGTCATTTCCGGCCCACTGAGGAGAGCCGTGCGGAAGGGATCCGGGATGCCGCCTGCCTGAATTGACCCAGATGGGGACCCCGATTGGATCGCCAAATGAAACCATGGGAGGAGTCACCCTCCTCCTTTCCAGGCCGGGAAGTTTCCAAATTGGTGGAGCAATGCCACAGGTGTCCAAGCGAACCACTTGTAATGTCGATGCAGCCTCATACATACATATATCAGATTCTGAAATATTCTGAAATATACAAAGCAGAAAACTATAAATGAGATTTACATCTACTTTGAGAAAAGTATAAACAAATTAACAATAATTCAAATGTATATAACACAAATCAGATGTATAGCCTCAGGAGGGAGGAATTTGCACCAAAATGATCATCTCAACCGCCTGAGAGAGAGCTATAAAATGAAGTGCTTCCCTGCCTAAGAAATGTTAATAAGAAGGGGCTGCGTTAGTGGGTTTTTCCAGACGCAAATCCCTTCAAAAAAGGAGCATATGAGATGGCTTCATTCAGGCCTGGGGACATAGTCCCCTGTAGTCTGAAGATCCATCTCTGTTCTCGTTGGAGCAGTATTTTGTTCCAGTCTCCTCCTCGATCGGGAGGATGAACCCGATCAAGGATGGTAAACTGGACCTTGGGCGTGTGGTAGTTGTGTTGCACCACCACATGGCGTCCAATTGGAAGATAGTGATTCCCAATTTCCATACTGTATATGTGTTTGGATATTCTTTTGTGGAATTCTTGTTTTGTTTTTCCCACATAATATGCCCCACATTCACAAGTCATGAGATATACAACACCCTTGGTCTGGCAATTAGCGAAATGCTTGGCATGGAAGGTGCTTTCATTCGGAAGCACTATAGTTTTGCCCTTTCTAATTTGTGGGCATTGAGTACAGTGCCCACAGGGATAGGTACCAAGGGCCGGACAATGTGATTTTTGGAGTACACCTTTGAATTTGCTGTGCACTAATCTATCCCTAATAGACGTTGCCCTTCTGTATGTAATGGAGGGAGTTTATGGTAAAAATCTTTGTAAATTAGGGTCGTCGGTCAAAATAGACCAATGTCTATTAATGATTTCACGAATCTTCAAGTGCTGCTTTGAATATCTCATGATGATGCGTGTTACATCATGTTCTGATGGTGGGGGAGGTTTTTTCCGAAACAGGAGGTGGTGTCGGGTATGTTGCGAGGCCTGATTATAGGCCCGCCTCAAACATGACCGACTGTACCCTCTTTCAAGTAGTCTACTTTGAAGTAGTGCCGCCTCTCTTTTATATATAAGATCATCCGAACAGTTTCTCCTTAAGCGGAGATACTGTCCATATGGTATGGACTTTTTAAGGGTCATAGGATGGCCCCCAGGTACACATTGGCGTAGGATGGGGCACAGCAGGTCCCCATCGCTACGCCTTGTACCTGGAGGTAGTGGGAGCCGTCAAAAGTAAAGGCATTGTGGTGTAGGATGTAGTCCAAACCATTGAGGAGAAACTCTACAAGTGCCTCATCATGTGTAGAGCCCTGTTGTAGTATCCTTTGTACAGTGACTAGCCCCTTGGAATGGGGGATAGAACTGTACAATGCTTCTACGTCTATGGTAACCAAAAAGGCATCTGTTGGTACAATTAAATCATCCAATGTTTTTAGGAAGTGAATGGTGTCCTTCACAAAGGAAGGCAGTGATATAACGCATAGTTGTAAATACGCATCGATGGCTCTACTCAGATTTTCTGATATTCCCCCGTTGCCTGAAATAATTGGTCTCCCTGTAGGGATAAGGGGGTTTTTATGAATTTTCGGAAGACTGTAAAAGGTTGGTACCTTTGGATATTTTGTTCTTACATATTCATATAGATCTTTGTTTATGATACCTATCTGATATGCTTCATCTATTAAGCTATAGAATTTCTCATTGAACTTATCAATGAGACTCCGAGGGATGGGTCTATACCACTCCTTGTTAAGGAGGATATTTTCACACATGGTTTTATAAGACATGTTGTCCATCACTACAACATTACCCCCTTTGTCAGACGGCTTAATGGTGATGCTTTGATTGTTTGCAAGGGACCCTAATGCGGCCATTTCTTGGGCCGAAAGGTTTTCAGGCAAGGATTTTTTGCAGGGTATTTTACAGATCTTTTTTAGAGTTTGTTTTAGAAAAGTAGCTATGTTAGGGTTGGTATTGAGAGAGGGAAATTTTGAAGAGGGTTTTTTTAAAACAGGTAGTTGGATTTTGTGTGGACTTATTGACTTCTTCTAGTAATTGATCCAAATCGATCTGATCAATTAGGTCAATTGTGTTATTTTCTTCAAATAGCAGGGTTAGATCCTTTAAGGCTCTAAATTCCCGCATACTGTATTCTGACCAATCAGTATCATCTACTCGTTTGGTGTCTTTGGCAAAGGTGCATTTTAGAAGGAGTTTACGAGCAAAGAGTTGCAAATCAGTGATAATTTCAAAAATATCCACATTCTGCTGAGGGCAAAAGGTTAGTCCCCTAGAGAGGACTGCTTCCTCGCTTGGGGATATTGGGTGTGATGATAAGTTTATTATATTTAATTTATTTAATTGTCTGCTTGTACTCGGATCACGAACGGGTCTAAGCCTTTCCCTCCTTTGTTCATTGATGGGGAGCAAGCTCCCCGTGTGGAGTTTAAATGCTTCTGGGATGGTGGTTTGCCTCGGCTATTTGTTGGAGGGTATCTCAAATTATAACTGCGATTTTGGGATCCAGCCACATCTGATTGAGAAGAGTCTGACTCCTCTCTACCCGTATCCTGGTGTGTGGACACGGTAGCCTCTTCCGATGCATGTGTGATGGTACTTTGTGCATAGTCGGAGTCAGTATCTGTGGCTTGTTTTGATCTGTCTTGTGTCATAGGTCCTTTTTGACCGCGGCCCCCTCTCCGTCGTCCACGGTGAGGGAAGCCGCGATAATTGGAATGTCTGGAAAGATCCTGCATGCCAAAGGGCTGCTGATCTTTTTGTGTCATGTGACGTTTCAAATATGTATTAGGGGAACTCCATTTGTAAGCTTTCCCTTCAGAAAACATAGTTTTATCCCTCCAAAATTTAATTTCTTTCTTTTGCAATATACTTTTGTTATATCTAGAAAGATCATCCTTTAGTTTCCGTATAGTCTAATGAACAAACCATGCTGTTCAAAAGGGGCCAGGGCTGTTTCTAGGTTGCTAATTTTTGTGTCCAAACTTTCTGTTTATTATATTCTTTAATAAGAATAGCCATCATTTCCTGTGAGCATTTTTGTAAATTTGCCTCCCATTCCTTTTTACATCCGTCACTGATCTGTTCTATATTGGGAAAAATCTGAATTCGCAAACCCAGGGGATTAATATTCTCCCGAATGTAACGTTCAAATGTTTTGACATGCCAAAAGCACGCAGATTTTTTCTCTAGTACCTTATTGAGTTTCTGTATAAGGGATGTGATTTGGGTGTCAATTTGTTCCCCTTGTTCAAAGTCAGTCTCATAGCCTGACATTAAGTTGGCCCAATCCTCTCCTCGAAAACCATCCATCATGATCAACACAACAAAAATCAAATACTTAATGAAAAACACAGAGAAAAACAAATGTTCAATTATCTAATATTCCAAAACATGTCCAATAGGCAGTACAACCATATAGCTCAAGAATTTGTGTAGGTCTCTAATTACAGTGGGGATAGGGTGTTTAACCAGCCAAAGTAGTCATTGAAACACTAAGAAGAAAGGTGCTAGTAAGAGACCAAAATCAGTTCTGCCTTCCCCTTTACATTATGAATGAGTCTAGGAGCATATCCCCCAATAGGGTTTTATGGCAGTAAAAAAAGTATAATTGTCCAAACAACTTAATGTAAGAATAATTTTAACAATTTATTTGTAACATCAGTTAACATGAAAGAATTGATATTGCTTTTAAAACAAGAAAAGAAAAACTCTGGTTGTACAGCAATGGGACATGTATTACATAAGATCATAAGATCATCGAATGGAAGCACCTTCCATGCCAAGCATTTCGCTAATTGCCAGACCAAGGGTGTTGTATATCTCATGACTTGTGAATGTGGGGCATATTATGTGGGAAAAACAAAACAATAATTCCACAAAAGAATAGCCAAACACATATACAGTATGGAAATTGGGAATCACTATCTTCCAATTGGACGCCATGTGGTGGTGCAACACAACTACCACACGCCCAAGGTCCAGTTTACCGTCCTTGATCGGGTTCATCCTCCCGATCGAGGAGGAGACTGGAACAAAATACTGCTCCAACGAGAACAGAGATGGATCTTCAGACTACAGGGGACTATGTCCCCAGGCCTGAATGAAGCCATCTCATATGCTCCTTTTTTGAAGGGATTTGCGTCTGGAAAAACCCACAAACGCAGCCCCTTCTTATTAACATGTCTTAGGCAGGGAAGCACTCCATTTTATAGCTCTCCCTCAGGCGGTTGAGATGATCATTTTGGTGCAAATTCCTCCCTCCTGAGGCTATACATCTGATTTGTGTTATATACATTTAAATTATTGTTAATTTGTTTATACTTTTCTCAAAGTAGATGTAAATCTCATTTATAGTTTTCTGCTTTGTATATTTCAGAATCAGATATATGTATGTAGGAGGCTGCATCGACATTACAAGTGCTTCGCTTGGACACCTGTGGCGTTGCTCCACCAATTTGGAAACTTCCCAGCCTGGAAAGGAGGAGGGTGACTCCTCCCATGGTTTCATTTGGCGATCCAATCGGGGTCCCCATCTGGGTCAATTCAGGCCGGCGGCATCCCGGATCCCTTCCGCACTGCTCTCCTCAGTGGCGCGCATGCGCGGCCGCGAAACGGGCCGGAAATGACAGAATACGTCATTGAACATCCGCAGGAAGTGACGGCAATTGCCGGGGCAACTTCCAGGACGCCGAGGAGCCCACACGAGGGCCGCCATCGGCAGCCAGCTGATACACATCAGCTGTTTTGCGGTTACATTATGTAGAACATGAGTATTTAAAGAGCAGCATAAAGTAAGGTAGGATGCATGAAGATTTTTCTTCATTCTGGTCAGGACGTTTACGCTATCGCATAAGGGGTTCTCCCTTTGTTTTAGTGATTTATTGAGACAATTCCACAGTACAATCTCCCTTTCCCCTCTTTTTTGGGATATGGTCAGGAATCCTTTCCTGAGTTATCTATGTGGTGCATTTTTTGCAGTGATCGGCTCCGGTGCCATCAACGGGACCGTAAATATTTCTAATATTTCCATCTTCTAATCATTAATAAGTATTTGTTTTTCCATTGAAATACAAATTGATACATTCTTGCCTCTTGGATACAAAGTATCATATTTTCTTAAATACTGCAAGACTCACGTATTTGCCACTTTTAAACCATATAAAGCTTTTGAGAGTGTTATAAGACTACCCTAGAATATTTTTGTTTTTTAGGATCAGTAACTGCAATCTCCTCTTTCAAAAGGGGATTGAGTATGGCCTCTTGCACGTTTCACATTCTTTGGTGGAGGCTGTCCCTCGTGTGATAAGTGGAGATCTTTCTTGCATTAAGCCGCTGCAGGCTCTTTTATTGAATCACTCTTTTAACAAACTCTGGATATCTGGGACCTGTTTGTAATAATCAATTGCAGCAATGTAAGTGTTGGAAAATGTGTTATTCTACCTCTGATCTACTGTTATATGAAATGTACTCTTTGACTTAATGATATTTAATATCTTTTTAGAAAGGGTTATGCCTATCATCCCCCTGAGGAAGACCTAGATATACGTCACAAGGGTTGAAACGCGTAGGGGGCCTTATGGCTGCACAGTATGGCAACTTCCCCTCTCCCTTTTTTGCAGTTGATCTTATGTAATACATGTCCCATTGCTGTACAACCAGAGCTTTTCTTGTTTTAAAAGCAATATCAATTCTTTCATGTTAACTGATGTTACAAATAAATTGTTAAAATTATTCTTACATTAAGTTGTTTGGACAATTATACTTTTTTTACTGCCATAAAACCCTATTGGGGGATATGCTCCTAGACTAATTCATAATGTAAATGGGAAGGCAGAACTGATTTTTGTCTCTTACTAGCACCTTTCTTCTTAGTGTTTCAAGCCTGTCTATATACTACCCTAGCCTGTCTATATACTACCCTAGCCTGTCTATATACTACCCTAGCCTATCTATAAATTACACTAGTCTGTCTATAAATTACACTAGCCTGTCTATAAATTACACTAGCCTTTCTATATATTACACAAGCCTGTCTATGTACTACCCTACCCTGTCTATATACTACCCTTGCCTGGCTATATACCTAGCCTGTCTATATATTACACTAGTTTGTTTATATACCCTAACCTGTCTGTATACCACACTAGCCTGTCTATATACCCTAGCCTGTCTGCATACTACCCTAGTGTCAGGTTTCCTGAGCTAGGCAGACCAGAAACGTAGCTACACAATGGAACCAAGACCAAACAAAGTATATAACTTTAAGGTGATATTTATTTACAGTGAAACACACACCAAAAACATACACAGCAAACAGCAAGCAAAACAAACCTCAAAGACAAAAACAAGAACCAAACCCCCAATGCACAAACAAGAATAACTAATAAACCTAACTACACTAGGGACCAAAATTAACTATATACAATATCTGTAATATACAGAGTACAGGGTATACAAGGATGCAAGGTATCAAGGCTGGGTACTAGGGCATGAAGCAGGAGCAAGGCAGATAGGTACAGGAAGGTTCAGGATATCAGGGGACACAAGCACAAGGGTCTGGCAGCAAACAGGATCATGACACACTGGGGAAAGAGAGGAACAGTCTTAAATAGCCATCTAATGTCTAAACCCAGGTGTGGCTGATTGTTACAGCTTTCTGGCTCTGGGTAGACAGCTGCTGGTGGCCACTGCAGCTGCAGGAAACAGCCCAGAGCAGCACAGCGCCACTAGTAGGCAAGCTCAATCCTGACAGAGTCCCCCCTTAAGGAGCGGCCTCCGGATGCTCCATAGGGCCCCCCCACCAGGGTCTGCAAGCCGAATGAGTACCCCACTGCCAGTGTCTGAAGGCTTAGTGCAAACCCCGCCGCCAGGGTCCCAAAACTGGCTGTGTTTCCTGTTGGTCAGATCCCTATGGAGGCGCAACTCCGAAGGCTTGTTCTTACAAGCAGCCTGTGTCCCAATGCTGGGACACTGAAAGCTACCTGAACGCTTAATGCCAGAGTCCCTGGTCCGTGAAGGCACCCTGATGCCAGGGTGTCCCATCGCACCAGGACCTCCTATCTCTCTGTTTCTAGAGACTGCTCTGTGTTTTACTAGCCACTCAGGTATACCTGGGGCATAGGTTACCCCACTCGGGTCCCCAAATGGGGATCGTAGAGATGACCCCTGGGTCAGGACAAGGTTCATATGGAACTCTACCCTTTCCCATAGGACCATAGGGCTGTAACAGCAGAGATAGTTCTCATGTTCAGACCTCCTGGCCTTGGAACACCAGGATTAGCTAGCTGCAAAAAGAACTTGGATACTAGATCTGTAATATAAAGGACAAGAGTACAGGGTGTACAAAGAAGCAAGGTATCAAGGCTGGGTACTAGGGCATGAAGCAGGAGCAAGGCAGATAATTACAGGAAGGTTCAGGATATTAGGGGACACAAGCACAAGGATCTGGCAGCAAGGAGGCAAACAGGATCATGACACACTGGGGAAAGGGAGGAACAGTCTTAACCACTTCCCGACCGCGTGCCGTGTTTTCACGTCGGCAGTCGGGATGCTGAGCGCGAATCGCCGTAAAAACACGGCGATCTGCGAACAGCCGTTAGGGGGCGCCCGCCGCACTCCTGAGGAGTGTGCCCGCGGCTCGGGCGGACCCGATGTCCACCGGCGAGCCGCGATTAGCGGCCACAGGGAAAGAACGGGGAACCGCTGATGTAAACACGGCGGTTCCCCGCTCTGTTAGTAGGGGCATGAGTGATTTACTGATCCCTGTCACTGGGATCAGTTAGATCTCTCATGCCCATGTTAGGCCAGCCCCCCCACAGTAAGAACACACCCAGGGAACACAGTTAACCCCTAGCTCTCCCCCCCAGGTTAACCCCTTTCACTGCCAATGACATTTATACAGTAATCAGTGGACATTTACATTTCTGATCGCTGAATAAATGTCATTGGTCCCAAAAAAGAGTCAAAAATGTCCGACATGTCCGCTGCAATATTGCAGTACCGCTAAAAATCGCAGATTGCCGCCATTACCAGTAGAAAATAAAAAAAATAAAAACCCCAGAAATTAATTCTCATCATCCGTAAACGCGGCCACTTTTGCGCAAACCAATCAATAAACGCCGATTGCGATTTTTTTAATCACAAATATGAGGAATTATATAAATCGGCCAAAAACGGTGAAAAAAAATGTTTTTTTATATTTTTTTTTTGGATTTGAATTTTAGCAAAAAGTTAGAAATTTGTTTTATTTTGCAAAATGGTCGCTCTTCTTTTGTTTATAGCGGCGATCATAAATGACGCAGAGGGGATCAAATACCACCAAAAGAAAGCTCTATTTGTGGGAAAAAAAGGACGCAAATTTTGTTTGGGTGCAACGTCGCACGACTGCGCAATTGTCAGTTAAAGCGACGCAGCGCCGAATCGCAAAAAGTGCTCTGGTCCTAAAGCTGGGAAACCTTCTGGTTGGTAAGTGGTTAAATAGCCATCTAATGGCTGAACCCAGGTGTGGCTGACTGTTACAGCTTGCTGGCTCTGGGTAGACACCTGCTGGTGGCCACTGGAGCTGCAGCAAACAGCCCAGAGCAGCACAGCGCCACCAGTAGGTAAGCTCAATCCTGACACCTAGCCTGTCTATATACCCTAGCCTGTCTATATACTACACTAGCCTGTCTATAAACCCTAGCCTGTCTATATAGTACCCTAGCCTGTCTATATACTACCCTAGCCTGTCTATATACTACACTAGCCCTTAACCTAGGTTCACATTTATGTGCTTAGTGCAAAATCTGCCTTGAAAAATTTCATTTTAGTTTTATTTATCGATGTATCATGATATAAAATTATTTATGTGGGGGCCTTTTAGTGGGCGTGTTTTTTTTTTTGGGGGGGGGGCAGCATTTTATTCTTGGACCCAGGCAGCACAATGTCTTGAGCCAGCCATGGGGCTGAATACAAACGCACGCCACACTTCAGATAATTATTTGTAAAATAATTTGCAAGCCATTTATCATTTTCCTTTCACTTCACAATTATCTGCCACTTTGTGTTGGTCTATTACATAAAACTCCAATAAAATACATTTACCATTTTGGTTGTAACATGACAAAATGTGGCAAATTTCAAGGGGTATGAATACTTTTTCAAGGCACTGTACAGTAAACTGTAGCTATACTTTAGTTTTGTGAATGAATAGGAGTCTCTATACAGACTCCTATTTATTCATGTACAGTGCAGCTCAAGCTGAAGAGAAAGGGACTGTCATGTACCTGGTGGTAGAGTCTGGCTTATGCGGAGGCAACCCGAATGGTCTGGTACAGGCAGGGTCGGTAACATGCTGGCAAAAGAAGTACAGAGGGAGCAGGCAAGCAGGTGGTCGTAAACAAGCCGGGGTCAGATGCAGGCAGAAATCAACAAGTCCAGAGGGGTAGCCGGGGTCACAGGAACAGGAAGTCACTCAGAAGTAGTCACCGGGGTCACAGGTGCAGGAAACGCTGTAGAACGGACAGCACCGGCTGCTAGGTCTTGCTGGTTTAAATAGGGCCGTTTGGCGCCGTTTCCGGTGCGTGCAAACGCACGCGGGTGCACACACGGGCGCGGGCGAACGCGCATAGGCGCGCGCACCACCGCAAAAACACCTAAAAAGGCTGTCTTTTCCTGACAGGGACTGTCACGATACCTGGGGTCAGGTGACAGGTGCGCACCGCTGGAGTGCGAATCAGAAAGAAGGTTGTGAAGCACACCACTAAGGTTGTGGACCTATAGCTGACTGCTGCTAATGAGTTCCGGCTGATACTGGAAGAGGGCCCCCTAGAGCATGGACATTGAAACACAGGGAGCTAATGCATCGGTTTCCCCAGGGCGCGGAGTCTAAGAGCCAGTGGGTGTTCACCAGAGCATCTAGTGGTGAGGGTGGATTTGGCTGCAACTGGATTCAGGTCACGGCCCAGGGGGCCCCTAGCTCGAGCTCATCTGGCTACAGGTGGGAGAGAGGAAGCAGCAGCGCAGGAAAAGCAAAGAATAGTCAGAGGTAATAGCAAAGGGTCAAGGCCACAAGCAGACAGGAGAAACAGAGAACAAGCCGAAGATCGGGGTATCAGGCAGGCAGGGATATTCAGACAAGCCAAAGATTGGTACACAGAATAAGACTCAGAGCAAATGATAGGAACAACCACATATGAAGTCAAACACAGACAAATGTTCATCAGCAATACAGGTTTGCACTGCCAGGTGTTATTTCCTGTTCTCAATTAGGGCCTGGCGTGGAGCCCAGCTGAGGAGAGCCTACAAAAGCACACAGGTGAGGGAGGCCCGGCCTTTAACTGGACACATGCAGCAAGGTAGGCAATAGATAAGACATGAATGTTTGCTGTGGTTTCAAGACAGTTCTTCAGTCCATTTGTCTGTCTCAAAAAATAAACATCAGGGATCTGTTTAGACCGCTGATATCTCACCAAAGCCCCCCCCCAAATGAAAGTACAGATTAAAAAAAAAGTAAAAAGATGAATAAATTAAATGTAAAAAAGCATAGTAAAGACTTGTTCACACAGGGCATACTACAGCGTACACCCCTGCCTGCACAGGTGTTCCGTGCATATGACCTTAAAGCATAAATAAAAGGGAAAACTTTTTTTTTATTTTTAGTTTTGGATAGAGTGGACAGGGATTAGAACTCCTGTCAGGTTTTTACTGCTGTCTGTGCCCCCATTAGGGAGATTCGCCCTCTCTATTTGTTCTAGTAAAAGAAGATCCCAAATTTTGGGTTGTCCCCTGAACAGTAATAGAGGATTTCTTCTCACTTCCTGTTTTGGCTATCAGACAGGAAGTAAATGAAAATCTCCACAGTGGGTTACAGGTGGCAAAAATGAAACTGATGGGGTTATAACCATCCCTTACTCTATTCAAAAGGGAAAAAAAAGTTTTGCCTATTGTTCCACACCAATGTAGGATGAAGAAATTCCTGGACAGCAGCACTTCTGAAAACGCACCGCTTTATTGAAGAGTTTTAAAAGCAGATCAATATATCACATGAAGACACGAACAGGACCCCTGGCGTGGCATGAGAGCTAATGCGGTTCACATCTCAAAGGGGACGCTTAAGCATAGCTGAGCTAAAACTCTTCAATAAAGTGGTGTGTTTTTGGAAGTGCGGCTGTCCAGGAATTTCTTCATCCTACATTGCAAGCACAGCACCCAACCTGAGTAGCAGCTGGTGATTACTGGTGATTAACAGGCAAGGCTTGGTGCAGTTTCTTTTTCTCTCTATTGTTCCACACCAGTTATATGATAATGATGTACTGCACTGGTGACTGAATATAAAGAAAAAAAAACATCTTATTTTTAAATTTCATATTTTTCTAAAAAATTGTGACAAAAAATGACTTTAAAAAACTCTTCTGTTAAAAAAAAAAAAAAAAAAAACTCACCATGCCTCTTACTAAATACAGTATATTGGATTGTCCATGTAGCACCCTCTAGTGCTAGAAGTGTAGATAGGTTTTTTTCTCTGGTACAGGTACATTTATGCAGGCTTGGTTGGTAGCCAAGTCTGTCTGTTCTTTTTTCCTGGGTTGGGCTGGATGACTCACAGGCAGCATCACTGAGACCTCCCCCCTATTTCTAGAATGTGCTGGAACCTTCTAGAAACATGGGAGGGGAAGTAAGGTGGAGCTGCCTGGAGTATTCTGAGTGTTCTGATCAATCCCCAAATTGGGTTGGCAGGGGGCAGGCCCCCTCAAATACTCAGGGTCAGCCCAGCTGGGGAGGAGTTGTTCAGGTGGAAGCTGGAGATGGAGTGTTAGGCTCTCGTGACCTTTGAGGGAGCAACCCACGGAGTGACATACCTTATAACAACCCACGGAGGTGTCCTGGCCAGGAGGCACGGGAGCAAGGAGGACAGCGGGAGAACACTGCCGGGCAAGTCTCCAGGAGCAACAGGAACAGCCAAGAGGACTGGTGAGTGACATATAGTCAGGAGGACTGGGAGGCATGCCTGAGAGAACTCGGATGGGTGCAGTCAGGGATGGGTGAGAGCCAGTCAGGAGGACTGTGGTGACATGGGCAGTGGAAAGAGGCAGCTGCAGCCAGGAGGGCTGGCAGTGCCTAAAGAGGTCGTACTGGGAGCAGTAATGACATGTAGGACAGCTATCACTCAGGACTACCACATTTTTGCTACACTATAGGGGCCCATGGTCCCTGCCTGCAAAGGGTATCTGGTTTGGGCCTGACAGAGTCAGTGTCAGGTCCCCACGTCAGTGCTAGCTGGTTCTGGGAGTGATAGTCTGCAAGCAAGTGTATGTGCTGGAGGTGAAAGAGAAGAGCTTGTATATACCAGAGTGTGTATAGTTCAGTCTCTATGTATATTTCTTAAATCAAGTGGGCATCCCATATGTACCCCATCCCCATCCAAGTTTAATTCCCCTAATAAAAAAAAACCAAAGTGCAAGGACTTCTTCTTGACTCGGTGTGTTTGGAAATTCGTGTGACTGGCTGTGCAGGGTGGGAGATGAACCACATTCACCAGCGGCCCCTACTGGGGTACTCCTACATCTACTTTCCAAAAAGCCGTAATTTGGGGGGTATTTGTACTGTCCTGACATATTTGGACCCGAAGAAATGAGATAGGCCGTCAAGTACATCAGGATTCATCGATTTTCAGATACTGTATATATACAATAGTTTGTGGACTGTATACCTTTCCTACAGATTAAATAATATACACTGATTTGGGTTATTTTCACCAAAGAAATGTAGCAGAATACATTTTGAGCTAATTTCATGAAGAGCGATTATTTATTTACGAAATGTTATAACAGAAACAAACAAAAATGTGTTTTTTTCAAAATGTTTTTTTCTTATTAGAAAAAATACTAATTAATACCGCGCCACCAATATAGAGTCCTTATTACCAGAAAAAAATCCTATAAAGAATATATGTAATGGGACCAATTGCTGCTTACACTATAACCAGTGACCCCCCACTGTCATAGAAATAAAAAATATATATAAAAAAGTGAAGCGCAATAAATGTTACATAGAAAAATTAATAAATGAATAACCACTGTGCATTACATATAAATCTACGTGAAAAACAACTCATTACAAACAAAAAATATTGCATCTACAGTGAATTTTTAGTGCATCAAGTGCTGACATATAGTTTTCAAAAGTGCAAAAGTAAATTATTGCATATACAGTGGAATAAAACATGCATCGGATATTGACATCTAGTCTCCAAAAAGTGCAAGTGCTGTGAGAGAAGTCCTGCTGACTATAAATAGTAATAAATAATGCCCTTTTGAATACAAGCACAATATATCCTGCTCCACAGGGGTGATATCCTCCAAAATGGTGACTGTGCAAGGTAAAACGTGCTCCAATACAAATACTGTGCACACCTCTTTCCACTACCCAGTGTCACTAGCTGCTCACCTCAAGGGGCGACCCCACTGGGTCTAGCAGCGCAGTCCCCACTGGGGTATCAATCCCACTCCACAGACGGATCTCAGCAATGCAGTAACGTTTAAAAAATGAAAAGAAGGGCTAACATAATTTTGAATTGTTACAAGGAAAAATATTTTATTTAAAACTCATTTAAAATTGCACTCACATTTGGCGGTGCACCTCCACCGGTACACTCGGGTAATGCATGTATGCAAAAAAAAAACGTAATCCACGGCTGCTGGCTGCAAGCATGTAGATCATATACTCAGCGTCACGTTAGGCTCCTCCCCGGCACCAGAACACATGACTTTATGGGTTTTTTTTATTATTCAGCAAAAAATAAAAAACCCAGTGGTGATTAACCACTTGCCGACCAGTCGTCATCGTTTGACGGCGGCAGGTCGGCTCTCCTGCGCAAATCGCCAAAACTGTACGGCAGCGCGTTAAGAGACTGCAGGGGGTGCGTGTGCGCCACCGGAGGCGAGTGTCCGCTGCACGCCTTTGGAGCCAATGCGCGTGGCCGGCGGGCGCGATGTCCGCCGGCTACTGGCGATCGCTCCTTACAGAACCAGAACGGGGATCCGTTCATGTAAACAAATGGATCTCCGCTCTGACAGGGAAGTGGGGAGAGATCTGCTGCTCCCAGTGATCGGGAGCAGCGTTCTCTCTCCACCTCCAGTCACTACACTTCCCCCACAGTTAGAAACACCTCCCTAGGGAACACTTAACCCCTATGATCGCCCCCCAGTGTTAACCCCTTCGCTGCCAATGACATTTATACAGTAATCAGTGGCTATTTTAACTCTGATCGCTGTATAAGTGTCAGTGATTCCAAAAAAGTATCAAAAATGTTCAATCTGTCCACCGCAATATCGCAGTCCCACTAAAAATCGCAGATCACTGCCATTATTAGTAAAAAAAAATAATAATAATAAAAATGCCATAAATCTATTTCCATAGTTTGTAAACGCAATAGCTTTTACGCAACCCAATCAATATACGCCTATTGCAATTTTTTGTTTTTACCAAAAATATGTAGAAGAATAAATTTGTTTTTGTATATATTTTTTTTAATATGTATTATAGCAAAAAGTAAAAAAAAATTGTTTTTATTTCAAAATTATCGCTCTTTGTTTATAGCGAAAAAAATAAAAACCGCAAAGGTGATCAAATACCACCAAAAGAAAGCTCTATTTGTGGGAGAAAAAGGACATCAATTTTGTTTGGGTACAACATCGTACGACCGCGCAATTGTCAGTTAAAGCGACGCAGTGCCGTATCGCAAAAAGTGTTCTGGTCATTAAGGAGGCAAATCCTTCCGGGGCTGAAGTGGTTAAATACCACCAAAAGAAAGCTCTATTTGTGTGAAAAAAATGATAAAAATGTATTATGGGCACAGCCTTGCATGACTGCGCAATTGTCATTCAAAGTGCAACAATGCTGAAAGCTGAAAATTGGCCCTGGGCAGGAAAGGGGTGAAAGTGCCCCAGAGATGTAACTAGAACCTTCAGAGCCCCGGTGCAATAAATTATGAAGGGCCCCCTGACCCCTGCCCAGGGCCCTTCCCTCTTCCCACTGAACCTGGGGCCTTTTACTCCCATCGCAGGTCCCTTTATTACGGTACCGCAGCGGAGCCCTTTCACAAGTTCTGCAGCGGGCCCCCTTACTGCCATCTTCGGGCCTTTCCATGGTGGTGAAATGCCAGGACCCGGTCCCAATTGCAACCTTTGCAATCCTAATAGTTCCCTCACTGGTGTCAGTAGTTTTGAATTTTTATTTTAATTTTATTATTTTTTTTACCATTCCATTTTATTTCTTTTACAATTTTATATTTCAATTTTTTTTACAGTTTTATTTAGGAGCTCTGTTGGGGGGGGGGGGGGGGGGC
>BLSH010437196.1:3776665-3794275 GCA_018402905.1 Glandirana rugosa
TCGTCTAGGGGTTGAGTAATCATGGGGAAAAGTCGTCTAGGGGTCAAGTAACCATGGGAACAAATCGTCTACGGGTCGAATAATCATGGGAGGAAGTCCTCTACGGGACTAGTCATCATAGGGGTCGAGACGACTACGGGGTGAGTCATCATTGGGGGTCGGGACGACTACGGGGTGAGTCCTCTCTCTCTCTCTCTCAGGGGAGAGGAATTTAGTCCCAGTGGTCTCAAGGGGGGAATGTAGTCGCAGGAGTCTCAAGCGGGAATGTCTCTAGGGTGAAAGTAATCACAGGGATTTCAGAGGGGAATGTAATCCTGACTTTAGGGACACTAATGAAAGTGGGATCTCTGTAAGGGCGAACTCTGAGGACGCTGATGTAAGGGGGGAACTCTGGTGACCCTGATTTAAGGAGAGGGGACTCTCTCTCTCTCTCTCCTGAGTGGGGCATCAGCAGGGCTGGGGGTTACTACTGAGTGGGGCATCAGCAGAGCTGGGGATACTACTGATCAGGGCATCTCCTGAAGGAGGGTACTAATAAGCTGGGCATCTGCTAAACAAGGGTACCAATGAACTGGGGATCTGCTGAAAAGGGGTACTAATGAGTTGGGGATCTGCTGAGTGGGGGTACTACTAAGCTGGAGTTCGACTGGACCCATTTAAAACAAATTGAATATCAACACACACACACAGGGCATTTGCCAAGCTTCAAAAAAGCATCACCGAAGCATAATCAAAGGATCAATCTAAAAAGTATGTTGAAGCAGTAGGCGCTTTAAAGTGTGCTACGTCAAAGCAATTGTAAATGAGACTGATGTTAAGACACATATTAAATACTTTGCAACCATGGGTTTGTTTTTGTTTTTTTTACTAGTAATGGCGGCAATGAGCAACTTATAGCGGGATTGCGATATTGCAGTGGACATTCTGACACTAACTGACACTTTTGACACTTTTTGGGACCAGTGACACTAATACAGTGATCAGTGCTAAAAATATGCAGTCACGGTATTAATGACACTGGTTGGGAAGGGGTTAACATCTGGGGAGATCAAAGGGTTAACCGTGTGCCTAGTCAGTGTTTTACTAATCTGTGGGAGGTGCTTTTACTAGGGGAAGACATGGATCCTAGTCCCTGCTTTACAGAGACACAGGATTCATGCCTTCCCTCCTGTTAGAACAGCGATCTGCCTTGTTTACATAGACAGACTGCCGTTCTGCCTCTCTGCTCAATCATCGGCAGGTGCCAGCAGACATCGAGCCTGCGGTACCTGCTGCTAGGCTGTGTGTGATCACAGCGGGAGCGATGCATGCCTCCTACCCAGAAGAGCAGGATCACGTATACAGTATATACAGTATCTCACAAGAGTGAGTACACCCCTTACATTCTTGTAAATATTTTATTCTATCTTTTCATGTGACAACACTGAAGAAATTACACTTTGCTACAACGTAAAGTAGTGAGTGTACAGCTTGTATAACAGTGTAAATTTGCTGTCCCCTCAAAATAACTCAACACACAGCCATTAATGTCTAAACCGCTGGCATCAAAAGTGAATACACCCCTAAGTGAAAATGTCCAAATTGGGCCCAAAGTGTCAATATTTTGTGTGGCCACCATTATTTTCCAGCACTGCCTTAACCCTTTTGGGCATGAAGTTCACAGGTTGCCACCGGAGTCCTCTTCCCTCCTCCATGATGACATCACGGTGCTGGTGGTTGTTAGAGACCTTGCGCTCCTCCACCTTCCATTTGAGGATGCCAACAGATACTCAATAGGGTTTAGGTCTGGAGACATGCTTGGCCAGTCCATCGCCTTTACCCTCAGCTTCTTTAGCAAGGCAATGGTCATCTTGGAGGTGTGTTTGGGGTCGTTATCATGTTGGAACACTGCCCTGCGACCCAGTCTCCGAAGGGAGGGGATCATGCTCTGCTTCAGTATGTCACAGTACATGTTGGCATTCATGCTTCCCTCAATAAACTGTAGCTCCCCAGTGCCGGCAGCATTCATGCAGCCTCAGACCATGACACTTCCACCACCATGCTTGACTGTAGGCAAGACACACTTGTCTTTGTACTCCTCACCTGGTTGCTGCAAAACACGATTGACACCATCTGAACCAAATATGTTTATCTTGGTCTCATCAGACTACAGGGCATGGTTCCAGTAATCCATGTCCTTAGTCTGCTTGTCTTCAGCAAACTGCAGGCTTTCATGTGTATCATCTTTAGAAGAGGCTATTTTCTGGGATGACAGCCATGCCGACCAATTTGGTCTGAGCACTGACAGGCTGACCCTACACCCCTTCAACCTCTGCAGCAATGCTGGCAGCACTCCTACGTCTATTTCTCAAAGACAACCTCTGGATATGACACTGAGCACGCGCACTCAACTTTTATGGTCAACCATGGCGAGGCCTGTTCTGAGTGGAACCTGTCCTGTTTAACTGCTGTATGGTCTTGACCACCGTGCTGCAGCTCAGTTTCAGGGTCTTGGCAGTCTTCTTATGGCCTAGGCCATCTTTATGTAGAGCAACAATTCTTTATTTCAGGTCCTCAGAGAGTTCTTTGCCATGAGGTTTCATGTTGAACTTCCAGTGACCAGTATGAGATAGTGAGAGACGAGTGATAACACATTTAACACACCTGCTCTCCATTCACACCTGAGACCTTGCAACAAGTCACATGACATCGGGGAGGGAAAAATGGCTAATTGGGCCCAATTTGGACATTTTCACTTAGGGGTGTACTCACTTTTGTTGCCAGCAGTTTAGACATTAATGGCTGTGCGTTGAGTTATTTTGAGGGGACAGCAAATTTACACTGTTATACAAGCTGTACACTCACTACTTTACATTGTAGCAAAGTGTCCTTTCTTGTCACATGAAAAGATATAACAAAATATTTTCAAAAATGTGAGGGTGTACTCACTTTTGTGACATACTGTATATATATGTGATCCAGCGTACAGGTGCCGTCCTGTAGCAGTAAAACTGCTATAGGGGGGACCTGAAGTAGTTAATGCACAATCTTGTTTGTAGTACCATTCTTTTAAATGGCACCCCAACTTAATACTACTGTAGTGGGCAACCTTACCCACATTGCAGCACAGCACAATGCTCCATTAACAAGAAGGGTCATATTGTTTTTTTCCTCGCATTTTGGTGTGCTTCCAGCCCATTTAAAATATATGGTTTTAATGCATGGCAATGCTTTGCTCTAACCCCTATATTGTGACTGTGCCCTTAGTGTACAAGAAACTACTCCACATGGGAAATCTCATCAATGGAATCCCATAAGAACTGTGTCATTTATTTTGTCCAGATTCACTAATGCTGGGGTCTTCAAACTTTCTAAACAAAGGGCCAGTTTACTGTCCTCCAGACTGAAGGGGGGCCAGACTGTGATCATTGAAAGTAGAAAAGGTCCCAATGTCAGTGGGAATAATCAATGCCCCATCTGTGGTGTCAGTGGGAGGAATAGTGTCCAATCTTTTGTGTCAGTGGGAGGAATAGCATCCCATTATTGGTGTCAGTGGGAGGAATTGTGCCCCATTGTTGGTGTCTTTGGGAGGAATTATGCCTCATCTTTGGTGTCATTGGAAGAACTTGTACCCCATCTTTGGTGTCATTGGAAGGACTTGTGCCCCATCGTTGGTGTCATTGGGAGGAACTGTTCCCCACCGTTGGTGTCACTGGGAGGAATTGTGCCCCATCACTGGTGTCATTGGGCCCCATTGTTGGTGTCATTGGGAGGAATTATGCCCCATCATTGAAAATGTGGGTGTTTGGACAGCGCTTGCTGGTATTCTTATTCTAATACCTAGTATATCAGTGCTTGCTTAGTCTTTTAAAGTGCTGCTGTAGCCCATGTACTTTTTTGTGATCGGTGTATTGGATATGATAGTGGTCACAGTGCTAGTAATGCTGGTATTATTTCACATTCACAGTGTTATATAACCAATAAAATTATAGAACAGATATAACAAATCGTCCCCAATCCTACGATCACATATGCCAGATTATCAATTTTTATACATATTACTATGGTCCATGTGAGACCTTATTAAAATTATTAATAGGTGACAGTAGTGCTCTCAGGTGCTTTTATAGTGTATATATCTAAAGTGCATACATATTGTAATTGGTAACTCTATTCACATAAAGTGCCTGTGCTTTCTAACGTTATTCAATTTTCTTCGATTTATATCATTTCAATTGTGCAGTCCATTTAAACAGTTCATTTCAAATCTTCCAATGATTTTCCAAAGTGCTCGTGCCGTGATTAGAGTGTAGTAAAAAGGACGTTCGGGTATTATACCCCGCTTACCAGATCCTGTTGACTTACCAACCTTATGGTATGGAAAAGTCAACACACGCTTTTGGTCTACAATCCGACCCTGGATATGCTCCTCCTGGTCCTGTTCTCCGTCTCCGTTCCCGGTAATGTTATGCAAGAAAGGAAAGACTCCTCATTGTGTTTTTCGTTTTTAAAATCCACTTTATTTGCCCATACAAACGACACTTTAGCATTGGCAGGTAACGATAAATGTACAACCCTCCGGCCGTGCTCTATCCGTGACTGCTCCGTGCCTCGCTACTCTCGCTTGCGTGTCACCTGGGCTTCCGTGTTGCGTGCCTTGCGTTCCACCTTACGCGTTTCGTCACTGCGTAACGTCATCAGAGGTCTGATGCCCCATCATTGGTGTCATTGGGAAAAATTTTGCCCCTTCATTGGTGTCAGTGGGGTGAAATATGCCCCATTGTTGGTTTGTAGTGGATGAAAATAATGCCCCAAGGGCCAGATAAAAGCAGGAAGAGGGCCGCATCTGACTTCCAGGCCACAGTTTGGAGACTACTGTACTAATGTTAAGAGTTATACATTTTTGGATACAATAAAAAAGAAATTATTTCAGTGGTCCTATAACCCTACACCTTAATTAATATTCGCTAATGTCTTCCTGCTTTTCCTCCAATCAGGAAGCCGGTCCTAAAACCCAATTGGCCGGGAGTCTTAGGACTCCTGGCTAATTGGGTCTCAGGACCCACTCTCTGTTCAGCCGGGAGGAGACGCAACGGCTCCGGTTTGGCTCTTCCCTCCGCAACCTCCTCCCCGCACCTCCCCGTATAAGGTAAGGCCATGTCGATCCCCGCCTCCCCGATCGGTCGCAGGGGGGGATAGTGCGAGCAAGCGCCGGGGGGTAGTGCGAGCGGGAGAGCTGGGTTTGTTTCCCCCCCAAAATTTGGAGCACCAGCTGCCACTACCACTGAGCCAATGCCCTCCCCTACAATGCAGCATAACTCTGCCACCTCACTCTTAGTGACAGAATGGGGTACCGGTGTGCAGTGGTGTATTTAAGTTTTGTGCTGCCCTAGGCCTGAGTAAACTCGTGCACCCCCTAATTTAATTATGCCCTACCCCTTCCTTCCAAGGCCACACCCCTTCCTGTTTAAGACCCGCCCTGTCATCTTCGTGGAAGGAGGACAGAGGGACACCATGAGAGGAGGGGACAGAGGGACGCCATGGGAGGAGGGGACAGAGGGTCGCCGTGGGAGGAGGGGACAGAGGGATGCCGTGGGAGGAGAGGACAGTGGGACGCCATGGGAGGAGGGGACAGAGGGACGCCGTGGAAGGAGGGGACAGAGGGACGCCATGGGAGGAGGGGACAGAGGGACGCCATGGGAAGAGGGGACAGAGGGATGCCATGGGAAGAGGGGACAGAGGGACGCCATGGAAGGAGGGGGCAGAGGGACACCATGTGAGGAGGGACAGAGGGATGCCGTGGGAGGAGGGCAGAATATGTCACGTATGCCCATGCTAGCACGCCCCTGTCAGGCCAGTTACTGGAGCTCAGTGCCGGACTTGTTGTGGCACTGGGCTCCGGGATTCAGCCTGAGATGGTGGCTCTGTGCAGGGCCGGTGCAAGGATTTTTGACACCCTAGGCGAAAAACGAATTTTGACGCCCCCTTATTGGCTCTGCCCCTGACTCCACCCCCCTTTACCCTGCCCATGTATACAGTGGAGGTGGGGGAGGTGGAGATTTTTGAGGCGCTTCTCCACCTATTTCTTCAGCCGTGGTCCACAGGTCTGTACCTGTGCCTCTGGACCCAGCCTGAAGACAAATATTGGCAGCACAGGCTCGCTTCCTCGTGTCAGTTATGGTCTGCAGGTATATAGATAGGCTAGTGTAGTATACGGACAGGCTAGGGTATTGTATAGACAGGCTGGCTGGTGTAAAGGGGAACTCTGATGTAAGGTGGTCTCTGATCAGTGTGTGTGCTTTACAGGCCCCGTTCTTTAGTACTACCATGCACCCCTTTGAATAACTTCAGAACAGGCTCAAGTACAATTAACAAAGCTTGTAAGCTGTAATAGTACAATTCACAAACATTGCAGTTCCTAACTAACTAATTCTCAGCTGCCCAGGCATACCTTTACAAATAGAAGCCCATAATGGCAAAGTCCTTAGTAGGTAGATTCCCTTAGGGTATGTTGATCAAAGGTTGCTCCAGGTTACATCCTTGTCTGACCTGGACCTTCTCTGACACATACTCATGTTTGTTTGCGCTTTGTGGTGCACACCCTAATGCAATAGGCTGCGTACACCTACACAGGTCCATAAATATTGGGACATTGACACAACTCTAATCTTTTTGACTCTATACACCACCACAATGGATTTGAAATGAAACAAACAAGATGTGCTTTAACTGCAGACTTTTAGCTTTAATTTGAGGGTATTTACATCCAAATCAGGTGAACGATGTAGGAATTACAACAGTTTGTATATGTGCCTCCCACTTTTTAAAGGACCAAAAGTAATGGGACAGATTAACAATCATAAATCAAACTTTCACTTTTTAATACTTGGTTGCAAATCCTTTGCAGTCAATTACAGCCTGAAGTCTGTAATTCATAGACATCACCAGATGCTGGGTTTCATCCCTGGTTATGCTCTGCCAGGCCTCTACTGCAACTGTCTTCAGTTCCTGCTTGTTCTTGGGGCATTTTCCCTTCAGTTTTGTCTTCAGCAAGTGAAATGCATGCTCAATCGGATTGTCAGGTGATTGACTTGGCCATTGCATAACATTCCACTTCTTTCCCTTAAAAAACTCTTTGGTTGCTTCCGCAGTATGCTTTGGGCCATTGTACATCTGCACTGTGAAGTGCCCTCCAATGAGTTCTGAAGCATTTGGCTGAATATGAGCAGATAATATTGCCTGAAACACTTCAGAATTAATCCTACTGCTTTTGTCAGCAGTCACATCATCAATAAATACAAGAAAACCAGTTCCATTGGCAGCCATACATGCCCACGCCATGACACTACCACCACCATGCTTCACTGATGAGGTGGTATGCTTTGGATCATGAGCAGTTCCTTTCTTCTCCATAATCTTCTCTTCCCATCACTCTGGTACAAGTTGATCTTGGTCTCATCTGTCCATAGGATGTTGTTCCAGAACTGTGAAGGCTTTTTTAGATGTTGTTTGGCAAACTCTAATCTGACCTTCCTGTTTTTGAGGCTCACCAATGGTTTACATCTTGTGGTGAACCCTCTGTATTCACTCTGGTGAAGTCTTCTCTTGATTGTTGACTTTGACACACATGCACATACCTCCTGTAGAGTGTTCTTGATCTGGCCAACTGCTGTGAAGGGTGTTTTCTTCACCAGGGAAAGAATTCTTCCGTCATCCACCACAGTTGTTTTCTGTGGTCTTCCAGGTCTTTTGGTGTTGCTGAGCTCACCGGTGCGTTCTTTCTTTTTAAGGATGTTCCAAACAGTTGATTTGGCCACACCTAATGTTTTTGCTATCTCTCTGATGGGTTTGTTTTCTTTTTTTCAGCCTAATGATGGCTTGCTTCACTGATAGTGACAGGTCTTTGGATCTCATATTGAGAGTTGACAGCAACCGATTCCAAATGCAAATAGCACACTTGAAATTAACTCTGGACCTTTTATCTGCTATTTGTAAATGGGATAATGAGGGAATAACACACACCTGGCCATGGAACAGCTGAGCAGCCAATTTTCCCATTACTTTTGGTCCCTTAAAAAGTGGGAGGCACATATACAAACTGTTGTAATTCCTACACCGTTCACCTGATTTGGCTGTAAATACCAAATATCAAATTAAAGCTGAAAGTCTGCAGTTAAAGCACATCTTGTTCGTTTCATTTCAAATCCATTGTGGTGGTGTATAGAGCCGAAAAGATTAGAATTGTGTCGATGTACCAATATTTATGGACCTGACTGTATTTTCACACCTATGCATTTTTAGTGTGTTTTCAGTTTTGCAGAAACACACTACAGTCCATTTAACATGGTTTCCTATGGGTCACATTCACATCTGTACATTTTATGGAAAGGGCCAAGGACTTTTTTCAGTTTTTTGGTTACATAGACTTCAATGGATCAAAAACATGTGTTGAAAAATGCACCTGGAATATGCAACCTGTATAGGTGTGAACCAGGCCTAAAGTTAAGTCTTTCATAATGTGCTAGCAGAATACTAGCACATTATGACCTTAAAGTGGTTCTAAAGGCAGAAGGTATTTTACCTTAATGCATTCTATGCATTCAGATAAAAAACCTTCTGCCCCCCTCCATTATACTTACCTGAGCCCCATCTCGATCCAGAGATGTGCACAAGGAGGCTCAGCTCTCATGGACGCTTACTCCTCATTGGATGAGACAGCAGCGGGTACTATTGGCTCCCACTGCTGTCAATCACAGCCAGTGAGCCAATGAAGAAAGAGAGTGGGTGGGGCCAAGCCATGGCTCTGTGTGTGAATGGACACACAGAGCAGCGGCTTGGTGCCCCCAGAGCAAGCTGGACAGCAGGAGGGGGGAGCCAGGAGCACTGGCAAGGGACCCGACAAGAGGAGGATCGGGGCTGCTCTGTGCAAAACCACTGCTCAGCGTGGGTAAGTAAACCATGTTTGTTTTTTTTTGTTTTTGTTTTTAAAAGCCAAGCCTTTAGGCTCCATGCACACTGTATCTCAAAAACTACCATTTTTGGTCGTTTTGGCGGTTTTTTTTAACAGCCCAAAAACGCCACTTTATTTAATCCTATGTGTCCATGCACACATGGTTGTTTATTGTCTTTTATCAGCAGTGGCATTTTTGGGCTGTTATCTGAACGCCCTGAATTGGCATTCAAAAGTCGTTCTCCTGACCACAAAAAACGGCAGACGCCGGTAAACGCCGGTATATTGGCGTCTGGCGTTTTTTGCAGTCAATGGAAGTCAATGAAGGAAAAAACGCTGACGCCAAAAAACGCCGGTAAACGCCGGCATTTACCGGCGTCTGGCATTTTTTGCAGTCCTCAATGGAAGCCAATGAAGTAAAAAAAAACGCCAAAAAACGCTGACGCTGAAAAACGCCGCTAAACGCCGCTAAACGCTGCTTACAAAACACTGCAAATAGAATGTTTTGTGAGCAGCGTCTCCTGCCCGACGCTGAAAGAGCCCTATAGCGTCCAGTGTGCCTGGAGCCTATCACTTTAATTTGCAGGGGGATTTTTTTTTGTCAGGCTTTAATACCACTTTAATAAAAACAACTTTGAGCTCCCTAAAAGGCAGTTTAAACTTCTCCTGCAGGTCACCACTGCTGCTAAACAAACGCTGGTGAAGTCCTGGAAAACATCCAAATTGTGCCTCATCAAAACCTAAAATAGGATCATGCAGGCCATGATCCATGGTAAGCTAAAAGCAACCTTGCAAGATAGAATCCCTGTGTACACCAAGTTGTGGCGCCCTTGGATAACATACATTCTCCCACCGGGTTTTGACAAATCAATCCTAGAACCTTGACCCTTTACCAAGTGCCCCAATTGCTCTCTCATTTTTTATACGATGAATAGTTCCGCATGCCCTCAAGAGCTCCCCTTCCTTTTCCCATCCCTCCTTCTCTTCTATATCTGTTTATGTTCTATTCTTGTATTGCCTCTAAATATGAATACAAGTGCTGTTGAACTTGTTGCTCTTATGCTCCTGCACCTTTTCAATGGCAGTTATTTGCGTATGTTGATGTCACACTTGATACTGTATTTGCTGCTTTGTGAAAATAAAAACCTATTGAACCAGAAAAAAATTAATTATTTCTGTAATGAATCTTTCCTACCTTTTTCGACGTAGACATTAGGATCCTGACAAGAAGAAGGAGTGAACTGCCAGCTTTGTGCATGGGTATGCCAGTAGCTGCTTTGTCTGCATCTTACCTTGAGATATTAGTGTTCTCAGCAACTTCTGTTAACATAACGATTGATATTTGGTTGCTCATGAGGTTATTTTTGTCACTGCTGTAACAGTAACCTTGGGCAGCTTAGAAGTTCACAAATGACCTTTGGTTAATCATTTTGATATGTTTAATGGAGGCTTTGCAGTGTATACATACACCAAATTCATAAACCATTACATTTTTGCTCCCAGACTTTGGAATGTTCTGTTGTAAGCGCCCACTGATGATGCTCCCACAGGGGGCAGTTCTCTGACAGCCTGGGCTCACAAGAAGTGGGTTCTTTAGTCTGGAAGAGGAGCGCTGCTGGATTGCAGAGCGGTAGGACAGTGGCAGAGTAATTATTGCAGCAGGAACTGCATTTTTTTGTGTTCACATATGGTGGGCAATAAATAAAAGTAAAACAAAAAAGCTAGTGTTTTATTGGAAAAAGTGAAGTAACCTGTTAAAGCCAGTCAGAAGAGCTCTATGCCAGACCAGCATAAAACAGATTACGATTGGCTGCTATAGGAAATGCATTTTGCACCTGGTGCAGGATTTGAACAAGCCCAATATAGTAAGCTCTTCCCTGCCAACAAAGTTCCTACCAGGAAGTGAGAATAATTTCTTTTGAAATTATACCCGACATCCAATTTCTTGGTTTCAAGTTTATAATGCTGGGTCCTAACACCAGGAATTGAGGATTGGCTTCCCAAACATGTGATCATTGAGAATGGTCCCTATGAAGCGTTAATAACATGCAAAACATGTTGAGCTGGACCAGGGCTGGTGCAAGGATTTTTGACACCCTAGGCAAAACCTCATTTTGCCGCCCCCCTTTGGTTCTGCCCCTGACTCCAGCCCCTTTGCCCTGTCAATTTATACGATGGAGGTGGCGGAGGTAGAGGTTTTTTGCAGAGCCTCTCTACCCATTTCTTTAGCCGTGGTCCACAGGCCCGCACCTGTGCCCCTGGATCCGCCTCATTTTACCGCCCTGGGGTGCTGCCAGCCGCGGCTCTCCAGTGACATGAGTGATTGATGTAGAGCAGTGATGGATCAACAGAGGATGGGCGCCCCTGGTGGTAGTGGCACCCTAGGCGGCCGCCTACTCCGCCTAGTGGTAGAGCCGGCCCTGAGCTGGACCTATCCGTCCTAGGCTATGACCCTTTGTGACTATTGTTTGCCTTAGGGCATATCTTTGTGGGACCATCCATAGAGATAGTCAGGTGGCCCAGATTCCATTGGGCGATGAGATGTATATCATCTATTTTTGTATGATATGTATTACTTTGATATCTTAACAGTGTTTTTAATGTTTACGTCGATTAAAGAACAGTATTTTAAAATAATCCATAGTTGCGGTGCCTACAAAATCCGTTGATGTCGACTGTGTCACCCTGTGGTGACATAACTATTTGTCACAGAGGTCACATGATCAGGAGTTCACGATCATATATAAATCTGTCCATGACCACTCAGAATGCTGGTTTCCCATGGTTACATACGTGCAGCGGCTGGTTCTGTGAATCAGAATACTACAAGGTCCAGCAGGTTCAGCTTGTAGTTCTCAATGAACTACCACGGCTCTGTTGAGCGCTGTGGTAGTTCATTAAGTCTTCCTGTCATAGTGTAACTGCCTGGCCGTACCTCTGGACAGATACACAGACAGTCTGCAGGACCGTGGTGATCATGAGCAATGCTTTACAGGTCCATTACAAAAAAAAAAAAAAAAATGTATCTGCAAAAACATGTGCATTTATTATTTCTTTTGTAAAGGTGAACTTATCCTTTAAGGTTAAACCGCTTCTCCTCCAATTTTATTTATCTTTTTATACTTTCTGAGACTGAATAGTTCATTCCCTATGCTAGAATCACCATTGAGGTATTTGAATATCCCTATGATATCTCCTTTCAAGCGTTTCCTCTCCAGATAGAATACGTTTAATGTTTGTAGTTGTTGCCCGTAACTCAGGTCCTGCAGTCCCCTTATTCATTTTTTGCCCTTCTCTGGACTCTCTCCAGTTCCCGCACCTCCCTCCTGAGGATTGGTGACCAGAACTGGACGGCATACCCCAGATGGCCCAACTAGAGTTTTATAAAGTGTCAGGATTATAGTTTTAGATCTGGAGCAAATTCCTTTTTTTATGCATGCTAATATTCTGCTAGCTTTGCTTACTGCAGCTTGGCATTGCATGACATTGCTGAGCCTATGATCTACTAGGACCCCTAGATCTTTTTCCATGCTGGATTTGCCCAGAAATCCTCCCTCTAGCAACTTGCATTCAAAATTTTAGCTCCCAAGTGCAACGTTTAGCCAGCCTAGAAGAGAGTTCTATATGGCTAGATTAGACTAGACCTGGTAATCTACTAAAATCAGCAATAAGAAATAGCATGATCAACAGTAACAGCAATGGTAATCAAAGCTGAAAAGCCTTCTTCGTAACAAGCAGGCTGTAACCACTTTAACATGCACTTTATATCAAAGGCAATGATGAAATTTGAAACCTCCTAAAGAGGTGCCTCTTGGGGGGCGTGTCCAAGATGGCGCTGTGAGTGGTCGCATCTCCTCGGAGCTCCACCGGGTGCTAATGGTATTCTCCGCTTCCAGTGACTACTAAGCCTAGATTTCCCCGCCTGCCGCCGCCTGATGCGGCGCAGTCTCTCGGACGGGAGAAGAGGTAGGGGGAAAAAGCTCCATTTCCCTGTAATCCCGGAGGAGCCGCCGCTCACGGGCCGAACCTGGGTTGTCCGCCCAGTAGGCTGCCATTGCTCCCCTGAATCCAGCATGCAGGATTCAGGGGAGCAATGGCAGCCTACTGGGTGGACAACCCAGGTTCGGCTGGTGAGCTGGCGGTGTGGGAGGCCTTTAAGGCATACGTACGGGGACAGTATCAACTTCTTATTTCTAAGGATCACAACGCATCTTTGAACAGGGAGAACACGCAGGGAAATTGTTGGCTTGGCTTGCCAGGGAGCAATCGGGCTGCACTAGTATATCCCACATTCGCAACCCCAGAGGGGACCTGGTAAGCACCCCGAAAGACATTAATCAGTCCTTTGTCACCTTTTATGAGTCACTCTACACCACCCGAGCGACATACGATGCAATAGAGCTGACCGCCTACCTTGCTGACATAGACGTGCCGGTCCTGACCGAGAAGTACAGGAATAAGCTAGATGTGCCCATAACGGTGGATGAGATAACTGCGGCACTCAAGACTCTCCAGTCGGGAAAGACCCCTGGACCAGATGGAATTCCGATGGAATTCTATAAACAATATGCAGATGATTTAGTCCCCAGACTCCACACTATGTTTAGTGAAGCACATAGTACCAATTCCCTTCCATCGTCCATGGGAGAGGCGGTAATAGTGGTGATCCCTAAACCGGGAAAAGACCCCTCCTTGTGTTCCTCGTATCGCCATATTTCCCTGCTCAACACAGACGCTAAGATCTTGGCCAAGGTCCTTGCCCTGAGATTAAATACGGTCATTACTGAACTGATTCACCCCGACCAATCGGGCTTCCTGCCAGGGAGGGGGACAGATATAAATATAAGGAGACTTTTTACCCATATAGCAAATGCGGAGTCAGTCTCGCGGGGCGTGGTGGCCTCTCTCGATGCGGAGAAGGCCTTTGATTCCGTAGAGTGGGATTATTTATGGGCAGTGCTAATTAAATTCGGGTTTGGCCCGGGCTTTCTCGCATGGCTGAGGATGTTATACGCTGCACCGCGGGCTCGGATCCGCACGAATGGTATTCTTTCAGATTCCTTCCTGTTAGGCCGTGGAACACGGCAATGCTGTCCCTTGTCCCCGGGCCTATTTGCCTTGGCCCTGGAGCCACTTGCAGCACGGATCAGGGCTACCAGGGGCGTGAAAGGCGTGGCGATCCCCCCGCTGGAGGAAAAAATTTCCCTCTATGCGGACGACACTCTCCTTTATCTAGATGACGCTTCAGTATCCTTTGTTAGAAGACTGTGCTAAGGGTTAATCGCAGTTGATTGTTTCATCTAGCTCCTGGAAGGAGCAGCTCTATTTAAACTTCCTGCTTCCTGTAGCCAGTGCTGTTCGTTCTACAGTGTGTGAGTGTTTCTGAGCGTCCTGATTTCCTGTTTATCTGATCCTGAGACCCGGCTTGACCTAGACCTTGTTGATTTCTGCCTACACCGACCCCCAGCTTGCCCACGACCACTCTTCTGCCTGATCCTCTTGTACTTCTGCTGCCAGCCTGTTGACGACCCTGCCTGCACCTGACGACCCCTTTGCCTGCACCCTTTGTACCGCATTGCCTGCCTGTTACCGACCCGGCCTGTACGACCAACCGCTACCCGCTACCCCTGGTCCCAGAACTGTTCCAGAGATTGGGCTCCGCTGTCGTCTTTACCAAATTGGATCTCCGGGGTGCATATTACTTGGTCCGCATCCGGGAAGGTGACGAGTGGAAAACCGCTTTTCATACTCGATTTTGGCACTACGAGTACCTGGTTATGCCCTTTGGACTGTGCAATGCTCCTGCCACCTTCCAGCACTTTGTAAATGATGTATCCCGGGATTATTTGGATTTGTTCGTCATCATTTACTTAGATGACACCCTGATTTTCTCCTCCTCCCTCGAGGAACATCGCAAGCATGTCTCTTCAGTTCTGGCTCGTCTGCGACAACATGGGCTGTACGCCAAAGCGGAGAAATGCTCTTTTGAACAGTCAAGCATCCACTTCCTCGGGCTAGTTATATCAGTAACAGGCATCAACATGGATCCACAAAAGGTCTCCACCATCTTGGACTGGCCGGCACCATCTGACAAGAAAGGGGTCCAACGTTTCGTGGGCTTCGCGAATTTTTACAGGCGTTTCATTAAGGGGTTCTCTGCCATTATTACCCCTATCACCCAGGTTACGAAACAGAACCCCCGATATCACTGGTCCTTGGAAGCCCAGGCAGCGTTCAAAAAGTTAAAAGGATTGTTCACCTCAGCTCCTATCCTCAAGCATCCTAATCCTGCCCTGCCCTATGTTCTGGAAGTGGAGGCATCTGAGGTTGCAGTGGGGGCTATCCTTTCACAAAGGCAAGGCACCAAGGCCTTGCTTCATCCGGTGGCTTTCTTCTCTCGCAAATTGTCTGCTCCGGAAAGGAATTACGATGTGGGAGATAGAGAACTCCTGGCCATTAAGTCTGCCCTGGAAGAATGGCTGTATCTTCTTGAGGGGGCCACGCATCCCATCCTCATATACACTGATCATAAGAATCTGGAGTACCTGAGAACGGCAAAAAGACTGAGACCACGACAAGCCCGTTGGGCTCTATTTTTCTCCAGATTTCAATTCCACCTCACCTACAGGCCTGGGTCAAAAAACGTCAAACCGGACGCTCTGTCACGAATGTTCTGCAAACCTGGAGATACCACACCTCCTGATACAATCTTGCCCTCATGGAACTTTCTCCTCACCCAGGAAGATTTGCTCTCACAGATCAGGCGCTCCCTGGCAAGCTCCTCTGGCCCTTCTGATTCCAGATTACAGGCAAAGAATGGTCTCTGGTGGTACGGTAACAGGATCTTCGTTCCGGCAGGTCAACAGGTGGCCTTTCTAGGACTCTGCCACGACCACAAGTTGGCTGGCCACTTTGGGGTGCACAAGACAGTTGAATTGCTCTCCCGCACCTTCTGGTGGCCAAAAGCTGATGAGGACTGCAAGGCCTATGTCAGCACCTGCTCTGTCTGTGCCCGCAACAAGACTGACAAGGCCAAGGCCTGGGGTCTTCTGAATCCACTTCCGGTACCTGAACGCCTATGGTCCCAAATTGCCATGGACTTTATTGTGGAATTACCCCCTTCCCAGGGGTACTCTATGGTATTTGTGGTCGTCAACCGCATGACTAAGATGTCACACTTCCTGCCCATGAGGGGCACACCTACGGCTGCAGAAACAGCAGAGACTTTTATCAAGGAAGTAGTTGGACTCCACGGAGTCCCCATCAGTATTGTCTCGGACAGAGGAGTCCAATTCACCTCCAGGTTTTGGAGAGCCCTGTGCTCATTCCTAGGAATCAAGCTGTCATTTTCATCTGCATACCACCCCCAGACTAATGGGCAAACAGAGAGAACAAATCAAACGCTGGAGCAGTACGGAGCAGACGACTGGGTTTCTCTGTTGCCATTGGCCGAGTTTGTGTTTAACAACACCATCCACTCGGCGCCACCAAACAGTCTCCGTTTTGGGCCAACTATGGGTTCCACTCCACATTCCTTCCTGCCCTGTCCATGGAGAACACAGTCCCAGCAGCCCAAAGGACAACAGACTTTTTTGAAAGTAACAACAAGCTTCTGCAGGACACCCTATCCAGAACTCAGGGAGTGAACAAGGAGGCCTTCGACAAGAGAAGGCGGGGGGAGCTAGATTTGCAGCCTGGCCATCAAGTCTGGCTTTCCACACGAATCCTGAAATTAGCCTGCCCGTCTAAAAAGTTGGGGCCAAGGTTCATCGGGCCTTTTCCCATTAAGAGGAAAATTAATAGGGTGGCGTTTGAACTCGACCTTCCTTCTTCACTGCGTATCCACCCGGTCTTCCACTGCTCTCTGTTGAAACCAGCTGCCCCAGATCCCTTTCTGGGACGAAGTTCGGACCCACCTGAACCAGTGTTGGTAAATGGAGAGGAGGAGTACGAGGTAGAGGCCATCATGGACTGCCGGAAAAGAGGCGGTTCCACCCAGTATCTGGTTAAATGGAAGGGCTACGGCCCTGAGGAGGCTGCCCCTTGGGGGTGCAATGTTAGAAGACTGTGCTAAGGGTTAATCGCAGTTGATTGTTTCATCTAGCTCCTGGAAGGAGCAGCTCTATTTAAACTTCCTGTAGCCAGTGCTGTTCGTTCTACAGCATGTGAGTGTTTCTGAGCGTCCTGATTTCCTGTTTATCTGATCCTGAGACCCGGCTTGACCTAGACCTTGTTGATTTCTGCCTGCACCGACCCCCAGCTTGCCCACGACCACTCTTCTGCCTGATCCTCTTGTACTTCTGCTGCCAGCCTGTTGACGACCCTGCCTGCACCTGACGACCCCTTTGCCTGCACCCTTTGTACCGCATTGCCTGCCTGTTACCTACTCGGCCTGTACGACCATCCGCTACCTGCATGAGCTGCACTGGACCATCCTTATCACCACCAGGGATCCTGTCCAGCCCTCGTGCCCCCCTGAGCTCCTGGGCTCCCTGTCTGCTCTATCAGGGACCCTCGAACCAGGGCCGCAAGAGTGGTTGCTTCCTGCACAAGACAGACTCCACCGCCAGGTACGTGACATCCTTGCAAACGGCATTGTCCCTGTTTGAGCGGTTTGCGCGGTTCTCCGGGATCCGCATAAATTGGGACAAGTCAGTGCTGTTCCATTGCACCCCTCTACC
>BLSH010437196.1:3798349-3826996 GCA_018402905.1 Glandirana rugosa
GACCCAGATCGACCGGTGGCCCCCCCCCCGAGTGAAGGGACATATTATGTATTAGAACGATTTTTGTATCAACGTGCCGACATTAGATGCCTAACCATCGTAGATTACAGCCGTGCAACTATGTTTTTAGCAAGATTATGTATTATACAGGGAAGTGAGCCCCCCCCCCGGTGGCCAGCTAGACCCAGCGTGGTAACTCAGTCAATGTATAGCAGAATATCCAGATATCTGGAAAAGGACTGCACCCACAACTGAGCCTAGTAAACAGTAAGAGTAGCGATATGGGGGGAAAAGGGGAGAGAAGGATTGTAGGCGGCAGTCGTGGAAAAGGAAGAATAGGATTGAGCTTCTCAGTTACAGGAGCAAAGGAACTCAGGTGAAAAAGGAGGGGTAGGGGAGTGTGGCTGATCTCAGTGGCCCCTTGTAGATAGGCACCAGTGAAGACAAAATGTTGCCACGGTCTTCGGGTGTCGCAAAAGGTCTCCTCTTGGTTATGCAAGGTGGCAGTGAGATCCTCCATGTCCCTAAGTTCATTAACTTTGGAAAACCACAAAGATTTTGAGGGCGGATTCTCAGATCTCCAACATAAAGGGATGCATGCCTTAGCCGTGTTCAGTAACTCGATTGTTACTGGCCTTATACTGCTTAATTGGACGGTTTGAGAGGTGTAATAGTCAGGCCGCAGGATTCCCCTCCAGGTCGACGTTAGTCAGGTGCTTTATAATACCGATCACCTCTTGCCAAAAAGGCCTAAGTTTGGGACAATCCCAAAAGATGTGGAGCATCATTCCCTCCGCCTCACCACACCGCCAGCACGTACTGCGAACCTGGGGATAGAAACGGTGTAGAGCGACAGGGACCCTGTACCATTGAGTCAAAATCTTTTACCCATTCTCTTGGATTCTAGTAGCCATAGAAGACTTCTGGGCAAAGTGGAGAATCCTCTCCCTCTGTGTGTCAGTGAATTTGGTTTCAAGGTCCGCTTCCCATTTAGAGAGGTACCCAAGCTCATACCCTGCCTCTGGTCGGATCAGGGATGCGTAGATCAATGAAAGACAGTGATAGATCGGTTCCTTCCTGTGGCAAATACGCTCCAATTCTGTAATCTGTCTAGATATACCCGGGGAGCACGAACATCAAAGGTTAAAATTACGCATCTGTAGACCACACCAGAAGTCAAGAGGGGTTCTGTGGCTGTCTTGCAAGCAGAGAGGGAGAGCTGTTCATCGGGCCCTAGAAAATCACAGAAATTGAGCCACCCACTTACCGCCAGACGCTGCAAGTGAGGGTTCTGGAGGCCAGGTATAAATTCTGGATTGCCCAGTACGGGCACCATGGTAGAAGGTATCAGTGATAATGAGGAGCATCTGAATGCATTTCTGGCAACCAGCAATGTGCTGCCAAGGGTCGGATGGTCGCTGAGAGCCTTTGGTAGGAAAGAAGTGATCCATGGACAGCTCTTTGCCGTGTCTTTGGAGTCCTCTAATTCCACTGTTCCACCCACTGTTTCTCGGCACCATGGCAATGCCAGTCCACTACCCTAGTAAGGTGCACTGCTCTGTAATAAGCCCGCATGTCTGGGAGTCCGACTCCACCCTGAGGCTTCATAAGATGAAGAAGTTGAAGCCTTCAGACAAAGAAGCAATGGGGTGAAGTTGGCTGACTAAAGAGCAGAGAGGTCAGGAGTAATGTCAACCCCCAGATAATGGATTGAGTCAGTTGCCCAAAGGAGAGGGAAAGAAGATCACAGAGATAAGGCCAAGGTTTTGTAAACCGTGATGCTTAGAGCTGAGGGCTTGGAAAGGTTAATTTGCAAATAGGAGAGGGATCCATGCTCCTGTAAAGACGGAAGCAGCTTCGGAAGCAAAATGAGCGGATCCGTTAGTTAGACTACTGCAGAAGGATTGGAGTAAAGTGACAGAAACCAGGTCATCATAAATGAGCCAAGACCGATATGCTCTAGGGTGGCCCGCATAAAGGGCCAATTTACCTGGTCAAAAGCCTTTTCTGCGTCCATGGACAGCAGGAGAAGGGGCTGGTTTGATGTCTGGGCTGCGTGTATCAGGTTCATTGCTTGAATGGTATTGTCTCGAGGTTCGCCAAGGGGTACAACCCTGCCTGATCTCTATGAATGAGACTAGGGATATGGGAAAGCAGCCTATTTTCCAGGATGTTGGCAAACAATTTCAGGTCTGTATTCAGGAGCGGACAATATCTCAAAGAAAGTTTTGAAGTATGCTGGGGTGAGGCCATCTGGGCCAGGGGCCTTTTTTGGTTCAGAATGGGACAGCGGTAACCCCAGCTCCTCGACTGATGGGTTTTTCTAGCTCCCTCTGGACCGCATCTGGAAGTGAAGGCATGCCGGAGGTGGCCAGATACGGCTGTATGGTTGATCTCACGTCCCAGGTAGGATCTGTAGAGGAGGGGGATCCAGGTTGTAAAGACCCTCATAGAAGGCTTTAAGCTCCGCTGCTATTGCGTTGGATGTAATAATTTTTTGTCCAAGGGAGTCAGTGATGTGTGGGAATATAGGTCTTTGCAAGCAGACCCCGCAGGGCCCTTGCCAGCAGCATACCAGGTTCATTCAAAAACTCGTACATGCTACGATGTGCCCAAGCAAGTTCTTGCTTTGTTTTGTGGTAAAGAAGGGAGCGGAGCTCCTCTTGAAATCTAAGAAGCTCCTGATACGCGGATCGTGTGAGGCTGGCCTTATGGGAACATTCTAGACAACATAGCTGACTTAAAAGTTTATCCATGTGGCACGACCTCTCCCTTGTGAGCCTCCCACACTACCAATGGATGATCTGTCGAGGCTCCATTGAGCGCAAAGTATTCCCAGACGTCAGCCAGCAGCTCAGCATGTATCTCCTTTGACTGAAGTGCGGCCTCATTTAACCTCCATGATGGAGGGTTCTGAGTCACAGAGCCTAGCTGAAGTGTTAGATGAACCAGGGCATGATCCAAAAAGGAAATTACATCAATACTGGCAGATACAATCTGGGGTAGTTCCTCATGCACAATCAGGAGATAATCACGGTAAATCTTCGAAAAGAAAGAGTAGTCACGTTCTTGGAGGTGCAGTAACAGCCAAGGATCAACCAAGCGGAGGAGGTGAAGATCTGTCTTCAAGCACTTAAGGCGGGAATAGAGGAGATGAGATGAGCCATGTGATACATCCAGAAGAGGGTCCATGGCGAAGTTGAGGTCACCCCCAAAGACAATGAGTCCCTCTGCAAACTCCACAAGCACAGGAAGGAGCGCCCTAAGAAACTGTGGGTGGGCTACATTCGGGAAGTAAACATTGGCAAAGGTGACCTGCGAGTCGCCCACCTTCCTCTTCAGAAGAAGATAACGGACCTGGATGTCCGTCAGCATCGCCTCAAAGGTCCAAGGTACCGTTTTGGCAATCAGAATGCTAACCCCCTTAGACTTGGAGATTGGCAAGGGACAGTGGTATACTGTCGGAAAGGCCCTGTTAGTCAATTTAGGAATCCAGTCGCGCGTAAAGTGTGTTTCCTGCAGGAGGGCCACTTGAATTTTGCCTTTCCTCAAATCAGCCAGAAGCTGAGAGCGCTTCTCAGGGGCACTAAGACCTCTCACATTAAGGGAGGTAACCTTGAGGAGACCCATGACCGCCTCCAGGCCCATAATTGATCACAAGGGACTGTGTGATAGATTCTCCACTAGTAGTCCCTGGGCGAGGAGGAGGAGAGAAGAGAAAGAAAAAGCGGATAAGGAAGAGAGCGAGGAGAGGGGCAGTGAGTAAAGAGAGAAAAGTACAGGTGGTTAAACTACAATATGATCGAAGTAAGGACCTTGACAGGGCACAAAGAGAGCCCACGCAAGAGTCCACCCTATCTGGGGGTGGATGAGGTGCTACGCGCAACCTAAAGCAGGCAACAAGGTTTAAAAACACAACACACTAGGAGATGCAGGGACTAGGAGCAACGAGAAACATGTAACAATCAATACCGAAGTCACCAAAATTTGAATAGGAGTAAAAAGACAAATCAGAAACAGAACTGCGATGGTGTACTGGGAAGGGGGGGGGGGGTGCAGCCACGAAACAGCATCGCCAGATAGGAATATATACAGCATCACCAGATAGGAGTATATACAGTATCACCAGATAGGGGTATATACAGCATCACCAAAGGGGTATATAGCATCATCAGAGGGGTATATACAGCATCAACAGAGGAGTATATAACACCACCAGAGGAGTATATAGCATCACCAGAGGAGTGTATAGTATCACCAGAAGAGTATATAGCATCACCAGAGGAGTATATAGTATTACCAAAGGAGAATATAGTATCACCAGAGGAGTATATGGTATCACCAGAGGGGTACCTAGCATCCATCTACCCCCGTCGCAGGACTCGCGGCACTGACAGTACCCCCCCCCCCCAGGGCAGTCGGACCTCAAAGTCCCTTACTTACCCCATCTAGGATGCTATTCATGAAACTATCCATAGCATATAGGGGGTGGCGAGGACAGAGGGGGCGGCGCCCATGCGCCCTTAATGGACGCCCCCCCCTGCCAGAACACCATGGCAGTAGAACATAATGCACACCTGAATTCACCAGATAAGGAGACACAACAGTATGTGCAGCGAGAAAATTCCAGATCATATATAATCTCAGTAATAAATGGGTCCGGTAGACAGGCTCCACAGCCCCACGGTCAGACGGTTGATAATGTATACAAGGGAAGGAAGATTACAGTAATGTGTTGCACTCAAAGTGTTACTAATCCCACAACAGTAAAATCAGTCTGTATATGCAGCATAGCATGCTTGTTATACTCACTGTGGAACTTAAGGGGTTAATCCTCAGCATTTTGTAAAAAGGCTGTTTTATCCTGTATGGAGAGATACTTCCTTCCTACACTGTCAATCTGGGCAAGTCCATATAATACACAGCAAGGTGGTAAAGCTGCACATGCTCAGTTTGGTCTCTTATGCTGGATAGAACATTTCCTGTTTCAGTTTAACTATTCAGGTCACATGATATTGACATCACACATGTGGGCGTGTATACAGGCTGTAGTGGAAATCTCCTCCTACCTGAACCCACAGCTATGGACAAACTGTGCAGATTATCAGGAAACCACAGTATACAGATCATCCCAAAAGGTATATAGTTGCATTATTTTAATGTAAAAAGAAGATTAATAAGCTGTGGGCACTGTAGGCGGGGGGGGGGCAGATGAACTATTTTCATATTACTGGATTTAGTAACACTTCAAGGCGTGGGATCACCTCATGGTAGACTACAATAAGCTAAACAACCGCAAGCTAAATTTGGTCGGGTGAGTTCTGGGTAGGGCGTGGAGCCTATCCACAGGCCATTAGTAGCTGAGCAGGAGTTCCCCCGCCGGCTCCCAGGAAAGGGTCGGCGGATGGGATGAACAGCACACCCAACAAGACACAGTACAGCTCATATCAGGGCCAGGCATCCAGGAACCCTGGAAACATAGGGACCAGTCTCTGAAGTCAGTTAGCCCTTGGATATGGGTATACCAGGGGAAAATGTAGGGTCCCCCAGGTACGGGTGGACTGGTATGCAGTCCCGTGGATGCCCAAAGGCAATGGGGGCAATGAGTCTTTGGAGAGGGGTATACAGGGAGAGATTTAGGGAAAATCAACGTTTACTGTATTTGTGGTATACCCATTCAGAGGAAAAAAACGATTGAAAAACTGAGAACAACTGTAGTTCAGCGTTCCATGGGGAAACTCCATCGTGGAAAATTCTGGAATGATTAGTCCTTTGGCGCACTGTGTGCTTAGGTTTTAGAAGTGTTCGGGGCGGATCTGGGGGTCTCCCGGCTAGGGGCGCAAGATTGCAGTCGTCTGATCCATCATGGCCTTGGCATGGGCCGGCTAAAGACCTCCTGATTCAGTAGAAAGTTAAACCAGTCTGAGACACTTACAGCGGGCCTATCCAGAAAGAAGAACAGTTCATGTCACAACATGTCAGGTGACAGGTGCGCACAACTGGAGTGCAAATCGCACCAAGGGTCATGAAGTGCACCTCAAAGGTTGTGAACCGAAGGCTGACTGCTGCTAATGAGTTCCAGCTGATACGGGGAGAGGGCCCCCTGGAGCATGGACACTGAAACACAGAGAGCTAGTGCATTGGTTTCCCCAGGGCGCGCAGTCTAAGAGCCAGTGGGTGTTCACCATTGCCTCTAGTGGTGAGGATGGATTTGGCTGCAACTGGATCCAGGTCGCGGCCCCTGGGGTCCCCTAGCTTACGCTCGGCTGGCTACAGGTTGAAGAGAGGAAGCAGCAGCGCAGGAACAGCAAGGAATAGTCAGAGGTAAAGCAAAGGGTCAGGGCTACAAGCAGACAGGAGAAACAGGGAACAAGCTGAAGATCGGGATATCAGGCAGGCAGGGATAGTCAGAGAAGCCAAAGATCGGTACACGGAATAAGACTTGCAAACGCTAGGAACAACTACACACAAAGCCAAACACGGACAAATGTTGATCAGCAATGCAGGCTTGCACTGCCAGGTGTTATACCCTATTCCCAATTAGGACCTGGGGTGGAGACTAGCCGAGGAGGGCCTACTAAAGCACACAGGTGAGGGAGGCTTTAACTGGACACATGCAGTCAGGTAGGCAACAGATAAGACATAAATGATTGTTGTGGTTTCATGATAGAATGTTTACTGTGGTTTCATGACAGTACCCCCGCCTCTTACGAGGCCTCCCCCTCCCCCGCTTGGGTCCATGCTTGGAGGGAAACCTCAAATGAAACCGTTTCACAAGACAAGGCACAAATACCTCAGATGCAGGAATCCAAACCCTCTCCAATCAACGAGGTACCGAAGGATGGCGAGAATCCAGAATGTGGCTAGCCTCTTACTTCTGATTATCCTCAGAGACCAGAGCAGAGGTAGGGGGAGGACAAGAGGAGTTATTGAGGACTAACGGTTTCTTAGAAGTGGGAAAGCGAAGACCAGCAGAAGCTTGCATGGAGGAGTCAGACCAGGCACAAATATCACAAGCCCTCTTTGAATCATGTCCCCAACAAAGAATCTTAGCTCTTAACTCAGTTGGGACAAAGGTCTTGGCCGGAGGAGTTTTTGACTCCAAGGTGGTAGAATGGGCAAGGACGCATGAGGTCTGACAGATAGGCTCAGGTTCACAGGTGGACTGCTCATCCAGAGTGCCAAATGACTTAGAGAGCGTATCAACCTGACTGTTGCTGGGCACATACCAGAATTTGCTACACACAGCGGGAAGAACAGGAGATACTGAGGTGGTGGCAACAGGAAGTTCCACTTTCGGGGCAACTTTGAGTAGGCAAGATGAGGGACCCCAAGCCAGGATTTGCCCAGAAGTCCAGTCCACGTGTGGAGAATGGAGCCGTAACCAAGAAAGGCGCAGTATGATGGGGGGATCAGGTCATAGGCAAAATAAAGAAGGACATCCACTCCTGGTGGAGTGTCCCTACCGACATCTTAATGGGGAGGGTCTGGAAGTGGATAGGAACCCCTGGGAGAACAGTGTCATCAATCGCTGATACCATCACTGGTGTGGTGAGGGGTGAAAGGGTAAGTCCCAAAGAAGATGCAGTTCCCCAGTCCATGAAATTGCCAGCAGTCCCGGAATCCAGATATGCCATGACCGGATGAGAGGAAGCGCCAACATGGAGGGACACAGAAACAAGAAGACGAGGAGGTGAAGGTGATACTCCTGGGTCTAATACTCCACCTTCCAGATGTAGTGGACCTGAGCGTTTTCCCGGGCTAAGTGAACAAGTGTCACGAAACGTTCCTCGGAAGTTAGCCTAGTCTGGCCCAGCTGCGTGGGTTCCACAGTTTCGACAGTTCAATACGAAGAGAGGGGAGCGCAGACTGCCTAAGGGCCGGGAAGTGCTAGCACCTTTTTTCCAGGGACCTCTCCTGAAAACGGATGTCGTTTTGGTTACACAAGGAAATGACTCCGTCCAGATCAGCGGGGATGGTTCTTCCTGCTAATTCATCCTTTACTCTGTCAGAAAAGCCATGTAAAAAGGTTGCAACTAAGGCCTCATTATTCCAGCTCAGCTAAGCAGACAGTGTACAAAAATGAAGCGCATATTGTCCTACAGAAGCGGACTCTTGACGTAAAATGGCACTGGGCGCTGAGGAGACACATCCAAAAGAGTTTCAAGAAGCTAGACAGGCTAAAATTGGATCATTATTCTCCCAGAAGGGGGTGACCCAGGCTAACGTCTCGCCAGGCAGGAGAGATATAATATAAGCTACCTTTGCCCGATCGGACAGGAAGTTTTGGGGCTGGAGCTCAAAATTAATAGTGCACTGGCTAAGGAACCCCCTGCAGGCCTTGGAGTCCCCAGACTACCGGGATGTAGCTGGTAAATGCAAGGAGTTTGTGGCTGCGGCTGTGACCGGAATAGGAGCGGCCGCCAATGGCGGTTGGGGTTGTTGCACCAGAGCTCCTAAGGAGGCCTGAAGTTGTTCAAATCCTGGAGGAATCGCATCACCTGGGTCTGATTGGATTCCTGGGTCTCAAATCTGCAGGGTATGCCCTGTAGCAGATTATCTGCGGGTAGCGGCACATCAGCCGGGTCCATGGCTGATCAAACTATCACAACACCTGGGGTCAGGTGACAGGTGCGCACCACTGGAGTGCAAATCGCACCAAGGGTCGTGAAGCGCACCACCAAGGTTGTGGACCTAAGGCTGACTACTGCTAATGAGTTCCGGCTGATATGGAAAGAGGGCCCCCTGGAGCACGGACACTTAAACACAGGGAGCTAGTGCATCGGTGGGGAGGATGGATTTGGCTGGAACTGGATTCAGGTCGTGGCCCCCGGGGTCCCCTAGCTCACGCTCGGCTGGTTACAGGTGGAAGAGAGGAAGCAGCAACGCAGGAACAAGAAGGAATAGTCAGAGGTAAAGCAAAGGGTCAGGGCTACAAGCAGACTGGAGAAACAGAGAACAAGCTGAAGATCGGGGTATCAGGCAGGCAGGGATAGTCAGACAAGCCAAAGATCGGTACACGGAATAAGACTCAGAGCAAACGCTAGGAAGAACCACACACATAGCCAAACATGGACCAGTGTACTTGTGAGTTAAGGTTTGTTGGTCCCGGTTGGACCGTATAACGGCTCCTACAGTTTGCAACCTTCTTTTTTGTAGTTAACTTTTCTTGTACACTATGCTGACCTTTTCCTGGATGTCTTAGTGGTCTCAACTATTCTACATACTGACCTACATTATCTCCCGGAGAGCATCCTCAGACCTGCCATCCATCCCCAGTGTGAGCCCAGAGTCAGGCTGTGAGTCCAGACATGGGAGGGCGAGAGATATTATGGAGGATAGCAGATGATCCACCTGCCTAGATGCTCACCCTGTGCACGGGACCCCTGTCTGTGTTGCTTTCTTACTGGTTGTTGCGGCGGCTGCCTCCGTTTTGACTTGTGGCTGTGCCATCTTTGCCGAGGCCACGGGAGAGGATGTGGCTTGCTGCCGGAGAAAGTAATGGGTGATTTCACCACCCCATGGTTCCCCCGAAGCCTGTCTGTGCCTGCGATCTCCTGGCATGAAGAAGCAGTGATTCTGCAAGGTTTATCTGCCAGTTCTCAGCTCCGGTCCATGCAGAGCTCCAGCAGAAGGTCTCCTCACACCGCCATCACGGAGCCACGCCCCTCTACCGTTACAGATTTTGAACGTTTATGGGCTTCCAAAGACCCCCTGCCTCATATAATTTTGGCCCTTTATAAATTGCTTGAATCAGCTACCACTAGTCTTAAACCACTATACATCAGAGAATGGGAGCATGACCTTCAGTGTGAACTCACTGATTAGCAACTGCATCACCTGTACTGTACTGCAAGCTCTTGTAGAGATGGTACCATGTGCCTACGACCCTTGCCAGAATTTACCCATCCGTTTCAGACCTGTGTTGGAGGGGATGTGGTCAAAGACATACATTTCTCCATATATGGTGGGATTGCACGGTGTTATTGATCTTTTGGTCCATTGTTCGTAAACATATAATAGACAACCTTGACATTGATCTCACCCCTTCACCGAAGCACTTCTTGCTCCACAACCAACTCTCCCACAATAAATGTAGCACTTTCACTCACCTTCTCAACGCTGCAAGACGTCTCATGCCAGTCCACTGGAAGAGCCCGCACATTCTGAATGAGCAGGACTGGATTGGGAAGGTGACAAAGATCATGGAGACAGAGGTGTGGATTGCCACCTGCAAGAGTGCTTTGACTCTATCTGGGCCCCATGGTGGAATCATGTATCTGGATTGGTCCCAGTCTCTTCTAGTTTGGACATTGCCCTGTTAGCCCTAGTGGACCCTACATTTCGACAACTTGTCCAGGCGAACCAGAACCAGCAATCTTAATTCTGCAGTTTCTCATCAGCCAATGAACCAGGTGTGACTGACGATTTTTGGACGCCTCAGCAGTATTTTAGCGTCCTACATGTTTCAAACGTATTTAGCATATTACTTACTGCAATATCTCCTTTCTTTTCTGTTAGGCCTGATGCTGAATGTCCTCTCTGACCCTGTTTGAGCGGGTGGTTGGTCCCGCCCCCACCCTGGGATAGTCAACTTCCTGTCTCATCTACTATCGGGCTGTAGCCCATGAGAGGTGTGCAGACATAACACTGATTTACATGGTTGTGCCCCTAGAGTGACTGGTTCCACCCCTGAGTTACTGGGTGAGCCGGCATGGCCCCTCCGGGATCACACTTGGTTGCATGCTACACTGGCAACTTCTGACAGTATTTAAGGGCCATTGTTTGTCTTAAATACGCTTGTTCCTTTTTTTCTAGTTGTTTTTATGTTTCCCTATTTGAATGCTACAAACCAGTTTTTTTGTGCTGGTCCTCCCTTCCTCCCTAAAGTTTGAAGGGATTGTTCACTGTGATTGATTATCAAGGACAGGGGAGGACCTGTAGCTGTTACACTGTGATTGTTTGTATTGGTATCTCAACCAGCATTACCGGGTATTGTGAATGCTGATCTCCTTTTTACCTTTTTTTTCTGCTTTTTACTTTATGTCTTTTATTGATTAAAAATGTAAAATAAAGATTGCATTAAAAAAAAAAAAAAAAAAAAATGTCCATTCGCTATCACCTTATGAGGTATTTTATTTTCTTCAAACAACAAAAACACATGGTAGATACCTCCTAAAGTAAATTCACTAAGGGCACTTTCACACCGGGGGCGGTGGGGTGTTAGTGGTAAATCCCTGCTAGTCACAGCGGGGAGTTAGCGCTGTTACGGCAGCGCTACGGTGGCGGGAGCGGTGCGCTTTTAACCCCCCACAAAGGGTTAAAACGGGGTTAAAAGTGCCTGATCTCCACGCTTCCGAGGTGGAGTGTAGCCGCTTTGGAAGTGCTACTCCATTGTTTTCAATGGGCAGGGGAGGTGGAGGAGCGGTATATTATCGCTCACCACACCGCTCCAAAGATGCGGCTTGCAGGACTTTTTGTAATGTCCTGCAAGTGCACTGCCCCTGTGTGAAGGCACTTTGGCTTTCACATTGGGGTGGATGGGGAGTGACTTTTGAGGTGCTTTACAGGCGCTATTTTTAGCTAAATAGCGCCTGTAAACGCCTCAGTGTGAAAGGGGTCTAAAGGAAATAAATAAATGCATGAGTTAAATAAGTAGTGGTCCAGGCATGGGGTATATAATGAATGTAAAATTATAATAGCCAATTTGAAGAAGTCTCTACCTTTCTTGAATCAGTTTTTCCACAGTAATGCACAGAAATCGAAATATGGAAAAACACAGAATCATTGGGGTTGATTTACTTAAAGTTTAACTAAAGGCAAAACCTTTTTTTTTTTAGTTTTGGAGATGGATTAGACCATCTGTCAGGTTTTAATTGTTCTCTGCAGGGCCATCTTTAACACAGGGCAAAAGGGGCAGCTGCTCCTGGCCCAGTCATTTTTGTGGGGCCCAAAGCAGCTGTCCCTTGAGCCCACACTGCCCACAAATAGTTGATAAGTGGATTTGGGAGGGCCCAAGAAAATGTTTTCCCAGGGTTTAATCAATATTAAAGAGGGCCCTGGCTGTCTGTGTTCCTGTTAGGGAGAATCATAATCTCTATTTGCCCTGTTTAACATTATCATTAAATTTGAAAGTAAAAGAAAATCCTAAATTTTGGGTTGTCCCCAGAAAAGTCCCCAAGGAATTCCCATAATTTCTAGGGATTTCCTCTCACTTCCTGTTTCGGTTATGGGACAGGACGTGAAGGGAAATCTCCCCAATGACAACGTTGTCTTTTTTTTATTGGTGGAAGAAGCGTATGTGGGTGATTTCATTCAATATTTGAAATTTATAAAGATATTTTGTATTTACCTAATTTAACCACCTCAGTACTAGGCACGAAAACCCACTTCCTGTCCAGGCCTTTTTTCAGCTTTCAGCGCTATCACATTTTGAATGACAATTACTCAGTCATGCAACACTGTACCCATATGAAATTTGCGTCCTTTTTTTCACACAAATAGAGCTTTCTTTTGATGGTATTTAATCACTAGGGTTTTTTTATTTTTTGTGCTATAAATAAAAAAAGATTGAAAATTTTGTGAAAAAAAAATGCCTTTTTTCTGTCATAAAATTTAGTTATTAGTAATTTTTCTTTGTAAATTTTGGCCACAATTTATACTGCTACCTATCTTTGGTAAAAATAACCCAAATAAGTGTATATTATTTGGTCCTTGTGAAAGTTATAGAGTCTACAAGCTATGGTGCCAATCATTGAAAATTGATCACACCTGATCTACTGACGACCTATCTCATTTCTTGAGACCCTAACAGGCCAGGACAGTACAAATTCCACCCCAAATTACCCTTTTTGGAAAGTAGACATTGCAAGGTATTTAGTAAGAGACATGGTGAATTTTTTGAAGTTGTAATTTTCTCCCACAATTCTTTGCAAAATGAAGATTTTTTTTGTAACAGGTTATTTCTCACGCACAGCATATGTATACCACAAATTACACCCCAAAACACATTCTACTACTCTTCCTGAGTATGGCAATACCACATGTCTGAGACTTTTTCACAGCCTAGCCACATACAGAGGCTCAACATGCAGGGAGCACCGTCAGGTATTCTAGGGCAGTGTTCCTCAAATCCAGTCCTCAAGGCCCACCAACAGGTCATGTTTTCAGGATTTCCCTCAGATAAATCGGCTGTGGTAATTACTAAGGCAGTGAAACTGATCAAAGCACCTGTGCAAAATAATGGAAATCCTGAAAACATGACCTGTTGGTGGGCCTTGAGGACTGGAGTTGAGGAACACTGTTCTAGGGACATAAATTACACATCTAATGTCATGACGACCTATCACATTTTTGAAGGCCCTGGAGCACCAGGACAATAGAATTGCCCACAAAATGACCCCATTCTGGAAAGCAAACACCCCAACGAATAATCTATGAGGCATAATGAGTCTTTTGAACATGTCATTTTTTTCCAGTAGTTTTTGGAAAATGTGGGAAAAAAATGAAAACGCTTTTATTTTTTACACAAAGTTGTCCATTTATATGATATTTCCAACACATAGCATGTACATAGCAAAAATAACACCACAAAATACATTCTGCTATTCCTCCTGAGTATGGTGATACCACATGTGTGAGACTTTTACACAGCCTGACCACATACAGAGGTCCAACATTGAACTAGCACCTTCAGGCATTCTACGAGTACAAATTACAAATCTCATTTCTCAACCACCTACCTATTACACTTTTGAAGTTCCTGGAGCACCAGCACAATGGAATTGCCCACAAAATGACCCCATTTTGGAAAGCAAACACCCCAACGTATAATCTATGAGGCATAATGAGTCTTTTGAACATGTCATTTCTTTCCAATAGTTTTTGGAAAATGTGGGAAAAAAATGAAAACGCTTTTATTTTTACACAAAGTTGTCCATTTATATGATATTTCCAACACATAGCATGTACATAGCAAAAACGACACCCCAAAATACATTCTGCTACTCCTCCTGAGAATGGCGATACCAAATGTGTGAGACTTTTACAGGTGATGTTTACTCATAGGTGTAACGGTCACTGACAGGTGATTGGCGGTGGTCACTGATAGGTGATTGGCGATGGTCACTGATGAGTGACTGGCGGTGGTCACTAATGGGTGACGGGTGACTGGCGGTGGTCACTGATGGGAGACGGGTGTCTGGCGGTGGTTACTGATGGGTGATGGGTGACTGGTGGTGGTCACTGATGAGTGATTGGCAGTGGTCACTGACGGTTGACTGGTGGTGGTCATTGATGGGTGACGGGTGACTGGTGGAGGTCACTGATGGGTGACTGGCGGTGGTCACTGATAGGTGACTGGTGGTGGTCACTGATGGGTGACTGGCGGTGGTCACTGATGGGTGCCGCGTATCTGGCGGTGGTCACAGATGGGTGACGGGTGTCTGGCGGTGGTCACTGATGGGTGACTGGTGTCTGGCGGTGATCACTAATGCGTGACAGGTGACTGGCAGTGGTCACAGATGCGTGACGGGTGACAGGTGACTGGCAGTGGTCACTGATGGGTGACGGGTGACTGGCGGTGGTCACTGATGGGTGACGGGTGTCTGGTGGTGGTCACTGGTGGGTGACTGGTCACGTTCACTGATGCGTGATGGGTGACTGGCAGTGGTCACTGATGGGTGATGGGTGACAGGCCACAGGTGACTGGCGGTGGTCACTGATGGGTGATGGGCCAAGGTCAGTGACTGGTGATAGGCCATGGTCAGTGATGGGTGAGAGGTGACAGGCCACGTTCAGTGATGGGTGACAGCCCACGGTCACTGATGTGTGGCGGTTGACACACCACGGTAACTAATGAGTGACGGGTGACACGCCACGGTCACTGATGGGAGTCGGGTGATAAGCCACGGTCACTGATGGGTGACATGCCATGGTCACTGACGGGTGACGGGTGACATGCCACGGTCACTGATGGGTGACGGGTGACAGGCCATGGTCAGTGATGGGTGACAGGCCACAGTCACTGATGGGTGACAGGCCATGGTCAGTGACGGGTGAGAGGCCACGGTCACTGATGGGTGACGCGTGAGATGCCACGGTCACTGACAGGTGACAGGCCACGGTCACTGATGGGTGATGGGTGACAGGTGCACTTTATTATGGCAGTCTGATGACAGGTACACTTTATGATGACAGGTACACTTTATGGGGGCAGATGGGGTGACAGGGGGAAGTGACAGGTGTGTGTTTTTGCTTTACAGATCAGTAACTCACTGATCCTAGCTCTTTCTCACTGGAAACTGTGAGGAGAGAAGAGCTGGTAACAGTGAGTTACTGCTCTGTTTACATTGGATGTGATTGGCTTTGAAGTAGATCACAGCCGATCACAAGGTAACAGTCACCGGCCAGTGTCGGTGACAGGCAGTGTTCCCTGGGAACTCACCGCCACCGACGCGCCGTGCTCCCGATCGCGCGCATACACCGTGCGAATGGGGGAAAGTGCCATTTGTGATCAGCCGTGACTTCATCACGGCTGATCACATGATAAACAGCCATGACCAATGGTTGTTCACCCCAGTCGGTGACGCAATGTGTCCTGGGCACACGGCGCCACCGACAGAGCCCGATCGCGCGCAATCCGAGCTTAAAGGGCCGACGTCATATGACGGTGGGCAGACGGCAAGTGGTTAATTTATTTGTATTTAATACACCACGTGTGTCCTGTGAAAGCAGCTTACTTTTGCCTGGTATTCCAGTCACCTTTTTTCTTTTCTATTTATACATATGCTGCAGGGACCGCACTGAGTGAGTTGGCATATTTCTATGGCTTAAACCATTTTTAAACCATTATACCAATAAAAACTGACAGATTAAAATTTTTCTCCCCTCTATCCACTCCACTGAATATCATGTCATAAAAATACAGAATGGTTTCATAAGATAAATATCCCACAGGGGTCAATTCACTTATAGGTTACCACATGTGATATGAAGATTACATGATCCATTTTTCAGAAATATCTTATGAGATAATAAAAGTCAATTCATCAAAGTAAAATATTGAATTTGAGCTAAATACAGCACAAAAAAGAGAGATAAATCATTAAAGTGTTTGTTACCCAACACTTCATATTCCTGATATTTGCCTGCTGTACCATGCACTTGTATGAGAAAATATCCTATACTCTGTATTGCTTCCTTTGTGTGAAATCCCTGGTGTTCCTTCCAGTTCCTCTGCTTTTCTATTAAAAACTGACAACACTTAAGCAGGAGAACACAGCATGGTCAGTTATCTAGCTATGCTGGGAGCTCAGCCTGCTCTCCTCCAATGATCAGACTTGTCCTGACACACACCTCCTGCACAGCCATTCACTGGGAAGCTCAGTGTGCTGCTGCTTCTCCTCCCCCAGCTCTTATGCAGCTGAGAACAGAGTGAATGTGATCACTTTTATAAAAAAAAGGGAAAAGAAGGTATATATAATGTTTTTTATATCTATACAAACATGTTTTGCCTTTAATTTCTATTTTAAACATAATGGATTGTTTATAAGGTGATCTTTTACAATCATTTTAACCACTTCAGGACCGCCCGCCATCAATATATGTTGGTCCTTTGACGTTAAATACCGTTGTCAGATAGCTGCCATAACCTCAGTATTTTCTTAAACGGCAGGCGGTCTGCTGTCAGATAAAAGTGGTCTCCGCGGCGAATTTGCTGCAAGATCACTTTTATGGGCGGTGGGAGAGGTTCCCCGCTGCTTCCCGGTGCTCTCTGCCGCTTGCCGGAGCGGCAGAGACGATCGGGTCCTGTAGCCTGTTGGGCAGGAAGTTGAGTGAGGACATGATGGACCCCGCTTGACTCTATGCCCTTGGAGGACCGAAGCGACATCAAACATCACTTCCGCCCAACGGCCTTAAAGGGACAAATTTTTTTTTATTTTTTAAGTGTAAATGTGAGATCTGAGGTCTTTTTGACAGGCCCTGTCCTGCGTATTTCTATAACAAGGGATGTTTAGATTCCTTGTAATAGGAATAAAAGTGATCAAAAAAAATTTTTTTTTGCAAAAGTAAAAAGAGCTAGCAGGTAGAATTGAATGCATACGCAAGTTGTGCCCACAATATGTAAACAGTGTTCAAACCACACATGTGAAGTATCGCCGCAATCATTAGAGCGAGAGCAATAATTATAGCTCTAGACCTCCTCTGTAATGTAAAACTGGTAACCTGTAGAAATTTTTCAACATCGCCAATGGAGATTTTTAAGTACCAACGTTTGTCGCCATTCCACGAGCGGACGCAATTTTAAAGCATGACATGTTGGGTATCAATTTGCTTGGCGTAACATTATCTTTCACAATATATAAAAAAATTGGGCTAACTACTACTACTACTGTTTCCTTATTTTTTATTCAAAAAAGTGTATTTTTTCCCTCTGCGCAATTCTGCTGTGACAAAGTATTGCAAGGATCGCCATTTTATTCTCTGGGGTGTTTAAAAAAAAATATATATATATACAGTTTATAGTGTTCGGGGGTACTAAGTAATTTTCTAGGGAAAAAAAAAATGATTTTAACTTATAAACAACAAGTTTCAAAAATAGGCTTGGTCCTTAAGTGTTTAAAGTGGTTGTATACTCATTAAAGGGATTTTTACCTACAGGTGAGCCTATAATAAGGCTTAACTGTAGGTAAAATTAATATCTCCTAAACCTGTATGGTTTAGGAGATATTCCCCCTGCAAGCAGCTGCAATGTGCACAGTGCATGTGCCACGATGTCCCAGCGAAGGCCCGGCGCATAGTGCCAGACCTTGCGGAAAGATGGGCTCCCGCGCGCAATGCGCGGGGGTGACGCCTCACGGCTCCAGCCAGTCACAGCGCCAGAGCCGCGTACCCGGCAGCCAGATCTGAGGGAAGATGTCCGCTCCCTCAAAGGGGACCAAGCAGCCCGGTCGGATCTTCGTTTCAAGGTGAGTATTTCATAATGAGCTAGTATGTGGTGCATACTAGCACATTATGCTGTTGTCTTGCAGGTTTTTCTTTCTTTTCTTTTTTTTTGGCTGGGTATACAACCGCTTTAAGGTCAATTCACTAAAGATCTCACACATTGTTATTTATCACCTGTCAGTAGTTTTTTCCTTTCTGAGCATGCGCAGTCTGGCTCTTATGATTTTTTTTCGTGCAAAAAAACGTAATAATTAAATGAAAATCAGACGTTGAGTTCATGTATGACAAAAATTTTATAGTCTGCACATCCAGTTTTTGTCAGACGAAAAACAGGAATCAGCTTAAGTCTAGGGTTGCCACCTCATCCCTTTAAACACGAACACATATGAATTACACAGGTTGTTCTGAGGCTAATTTAATGCAGATAAGGCAACAAGAGAGTTTAATTACCACCTTAATCAGCCACAGAGCCTGTGTAATTAATATGTGTTCGGGTTTGAGCCCGGGTTCAGACTGATGCGATCTCAGAGATCAGTGTGGGTGTCGATCACAGGCGATCTCTGAGCAATGCGACTTGTATGGATGAACTCGCATTAGACTTGCACAAAAAAAGGTATTTGTACCTTTTTTTTCCTGCACTAGAATTGCATCGCATGGGTGTTCTCACCCATGCGATCCGATTCATGTTCGAGTGCACAGTTCGCACTGCAATCTGTGAAGAAAACTGGGGGTGTCATTAACTTTGTAATGAGACCCTCCAGCGGTTTGCAGACGGCAGTGTGAACGGACTGCGAGAGAGGAGCGATGCAGCAACCGGCTCTATAATCGTGCTGGTTCCCGCATCGCTCCTATGTGAACAAGGGCTAAAGGGAAAAGGTGGCAACCCTACTTAAGTCTAGGTGCACACCTATGCATTTTTAACGTGTTTTGCAGTTTACAGAAACGCACTACAGTCCATTTAACCTGGTTTCCTATGGATGTAGTTCACATCTGTGCATTTTGCAGCGTTGCGTTTTTTGGAAAGGGTCGGGGACTTTTTTTCTCACTGCAATTTGCATTTTGCATGCCATAGACTTCAATAGAGCTGCCCCTGAAACGCAAGTGTTGTTTTTTTTATCGTAATTTGAGTTTTTCAATCTGCCTAGCAACAAATCCCCCCCAAAACAATATTAAAGAAACGCAAATTGCGGCAAAATTGCAAGAAAAACGCAGGGAAAAACAGGGAAAAAATGCAGAAAGAGCATCCGCATAGGTGTGAACCTAGGGTTAGACCCCATACACACTATACAACTTTTGTTGTCTGATTTTTAGATTTACCAAAACCATGTAGTGCAAGGGCCTGCCTGATTGCATACAAATTGAAACACTTAGGCTGGGTTCACATATGAACTGCATGCGGCTCACAGCAGGGGTCCGTTTCGTCCTGGTTCACTGTTTCAGGTCCGATTTCAGCCCTAATTTTGGGCTGAATTCGGACCTGAAAAGGACCAAATGTCGCACATCGTTTTTATGACAAACGCACCGGACCTGCTGCGGAGATATGTGAACTGGCTCCATAGAGAGCCGGTCAAAATCTCCTGCTATTGCGAATTGGATGCGGGGAACCCGCAACCAATTCACAATGGTGTGAACCCAGCCTTAGGCTCCTTTCACACTGAGGCGCTTTACAGACGTTATTTAGCTAAAAATAGTGTCTGTAAAGCGCCTCAAAAATGCACCCTAATCCACCCCAATGTGAAAGCCCTGAGTGCTTTCACACTGGGGAGGTGCGCTTGCGGGACATTACAAAAAGTCCTGCAAGCAGCATCTTTGGGGCGGTGAGGGGAGCGGTGTATATACCGCTCCTCTACCACTCCTCTACCGCGCCTGCCATTGAAATGAATGGCAAGCGCTTCGGAAGCGGCTGCACACCGCCTCGGTAGCGCTGAGCGACGGCACTATTAACCCCTTTTTAACCCCTTGTGGGGGGTTAAAAGTGCGGCACTCCCAGGCCGCATAGCGGAGCCCTATCGCTGGTAAAACTCCGCTAAAACTAGCGGGGCTTTACCGCGACCGCGGCTACCGCTTCAGTGTGAAAGTAGCCTTATTGTCTGACCTCATATTATATGGTTTTGGTAAATATAAAAGAAAGTTGTACAAGAAAAGTGTATAATGTATGGCCAGCCTTAGACCCCATAAACACACTTTACAACTTTTGTTGTCAGATATCCTTTAGATTTACCAAAGCCATGTAGTGTAAGGGCCTGCCTGATTACATACAATGTAATCAGGTCATAGATCTCCATAACGCTAATCCGCTCCCGGTGACTGGCAGAGGCCGGACGCATGGACTCCAATGTTTTTTGTTTTTCTTAGAAGCACGTGATTAGAACCAGAGGCTCTAATTGGCTTAAAAAAGAGTGGGCTCGGGGTGCAGAGCACTGCGCCTCGAGCCCACCCAGTTGTGTGACAATAGCGAAACGACCACCAGGGAGGGTAACCCTACTCATTCACATAGGAGGGGGGTCGGGATCTGCATCTGAGCTCCCCCCTGCCCTAAAGCACCCCCCCCAATGATGGGGGCATGTAGCCTGATATAGTGGCCACAAGGAGATGGGGGACGAGCGAGTGATCTGCCAGGCTGCATGCTCGGATAAGGGTCTGGTATGGATTTGGAGGGGGGGGGGGGCATGGAATTTTTTTTTTTTTTTTTTTAATATTGACATTTATAAAATTTTGGTGTGGGAGTTCTCATCAAAATCCATACCAGACCTAAAGCCATGTTCACATGATGCAAATTTTGGATGGGAATTTTTCTTCGACAGCCGATCGTCCAAAATTCTTACTGTTAGTATGCTCCTTTCGACAGCCAATTTAGATTTTTCGTAAGACAAAAGCTGGATGTGCAGACTAGAATTTCTTTTTGTACGGCAACTCAACGTCCGATTTTCTTATCATTAGTAGGGTTTTAGTACGAAAAAAATCGTACGATCACGACTACGCATGCTCAGAAACGAAAAAATATATACAAAACTATTCAACACATTACATCACTTCTGACGTTGAATTCGGTCATACGAAAATTTTTGTATTGTTAGCACGCTCTTCACTTTTGACATGAGACAAGCACCCAACAAAAAACGGACGTTCTGTCGTCCGAAACTTGCATTGTGTGTACGAGGCTTTAGGCTCTGGTATAGATTTGGGGGCAACCCCACACCATTTTTTTTTAAATTTTGCCATAGGGTTCTCCTTAAAATCCATACCAGACTTGTATGAATGTGGGTGTGGGCACCCCACGCTGTATTTTTTTTTTTTGGATCAAATACATGGTCAAAACTGATCAGATGCTTAGAAAATGCTCAGGACTCATTTTCAATTTGCAGTAAATGCACACTGCCGCTGCACCGCATATATGTGAACTGGCTTCAGAGAAAAGGCTGCTGGTTCACATGTAATGCGAATCGGATGCAGGTCAAATAAGGATCAATAAGGTTCAGCCCAGGTTCACACTGAGTGCAGGAATGAAATGGTGCGAGGTCAGCTGAATTCGCACCATTCCCGCATATCAGTCCTGATTTCAGCGGCGATTTCACAGGCATCTGTGCGGGTTTCTGCACAGATGCCTATGGAAATCACAAAAAGTAGTACAAGAACTACTTTTTGAAATCGGTGCGGCATCGCGACGATTAGGACAGTGCCATTGCCGGAAATGCGATTTGCGACTTGGCATGTAAAATCGCATGCCAAATCGTGTCAATGTGAACCAGGGCTTCATAAGGAATTATGACTTCACTTGCTTCATGCTCATTCCAAGTCAACGATTTTGAAATTACTGAAGTCTATGACAGCCAGGCATGGAGCATTTTTAAAAGGAGGCCAGCTAGAAGTTCTCCTTATTTAAAGTTTCCTTGTATCAGTTTATATTTAGAGATGAAAATAGCTGTGTTTTTATTCTCTCTAGAGCCCTTGAGAATTTCTATAATTGTGGTTACATTTTTTTAATCTGAAAACTTAAAAAAGTATTTGTCCTAAAACACGTACGCACACACTTCAATATTCTACAAAGCGATGATAATTCTCCAAGTGTACCGATAAGCAATGTGGTGCTTCAAATTGTCTAGCGTACAAGTGGTCTATTCTAATGAGGTCTTCATCCCTTGCCAATAAAACCTCTCATTATGTTGTTTACTTGCAATGCTTTGCTTGAAATGGAAAGGTGGAAAATATAAATTAACATCTGCTACAGTTCGATAATAATTATCAATACTGTTTATTAAAAACACATTACTAAGCTGCCCCTTTAAATGCATGTGATAGATGACCAGAGACTGGAAAAGCACAGGTGATTCCCTTTAAGTGCAATATTTACAGAGCTGCTTTAGCAGGGCCTGGCTGAATGTCTGCTTTGTTTGAGGCTGGTAGGTGCAATTGTGCATAAAACAATATAGAATAGGGATCTACTGAGAAAGGGCCCTTCCTCCTAGCTAAACATATTTTCAAATTGTATGGAAGTTTTAATATGAATGTAATGTAAATTATTTCATTTAAGGTTAATTTTTTTTCATTTTGTTAATCCATAAATTTAAGTTTGTAAAGTGTCATAAGTAACCAGAAAGCAACTTTCATAAGTTGTGTTTACTCCCAAGACAAAATAGTCTTGCAGCTTATTGTTCCTTAGTTGTGGAAGGCTGGGTTCACACCTATGCGATTTGGATGCTGCTTAAACCGCATCCAAGTCGCAGGACACTTCTAAACCCATTGTTTTCAACGTGTCCTGTTCACATAGGTGCGGTGCATTCGCACTCCGCATTGCACAAAAATGCGGTGCGAATTCCCAGCTCATTATGTTCAATGGGAAAGCATCTAACGCGGATATTTGTTCCGCATTGAACAGGAATATTTCCCCCTCCCTCCCTGGGCTAGAGTTGCCACCTCATCCCCTTTAAAACCGAACGCATGAATTACACAGGTTCTGTGGCTGATAAAACTCACTTAGTGCCTTACCTGCATTAAATTGGCCTCAGAACCTGTGTAATTAATGTGTTCAGGTTTATAGGGATGAGGTGGCAACCCTACCCTGGGCAGGTGCTGCGCTGCGAGAATGGATGGCTCCGGTCCTTCTCACAGGAAAACAGGCTGGAATTCGCACTGCAATGGTGTGAATCCAGCCTAAGTCGTCTTTTTGCACTTTTTTTTATTCCCTTTATTTTAAAGCCGTATTAAACCCAAAAGCAAACCTTTATTAAAATGCAGCATACCTATTCTTAATGTGATGGCTGCGTTTTTTTCTTTTGTAGGCTTTCTTGCCTTTATTTTCACCTGGTGATTTGGCCAGTAGGTTGGTTATCAATATAACAAGCTTTCTACCATCTAGAGGTAGTAGTTATAGGGAGGAGACAAACCATTTTCCACTGAGCCTCCGTTCACGCTGGTGCGACTTGTAATGCGATTTGAGAGGTTAAATCATCTAAGTTACACCCTATTGGCAATGGCACTGTTCAAATTGGTGCAACACCAACTTTGTGGTACCACATCAATTTAAAAAAGTAGTTCCACTTGCGGCGCCACACCGATTTCAAAAAGTAGTTGTACTACTTTTTGCGCTGCCTGTGAAATCGCCGCTGAAATCGGGACTGACATGCAGGAATGAAATGGTGCGAGTTCAGCTGAACTAGCACCATTTCATTCCCACACTCAGTGTGAACCTGGGCTTAGGCTGGGTTCACACCTAATACCGATGCAGCTCCCAGCAGGGGTCCAGTGTGTCCCCGTTCACTGTTTCATTTAAAACTGAATTCCCTGGTCTGGGAAACTGTTTCAGTTTGCATTAATTCTCCATAGAGGAGAGCATTTCATTTATTAAACAAAATTTAGATACACATTTGTAGCAAAATAATTTGTGTTGGAAGGGTGGACAGTCCATACTAATGACTATATTGAAGCCATGGGATAGGTAGATCAGTGGTTCTCAACCACAATCCTCAAGTACCCCCAACAGGCCATGTTTTGGGAATTTCTCTTCGATAAAATAGCTGCCCAAAATACCAAGCCATTCACTGATTTAAATCCCCTGTGCAAGATAAAGGAAAACCTGCAAACATGGCCTGTTGGGGGTACTTGGGGACTGAGGTTGAGAACCACTGAGGTAGGTAACGACCATAGCTGGAGCCATGGCAGCTAATGGAAAACCAAAAAGACAGATTTCTCTGAAAGCAAAATTCTTGGTTATTATGGGGTTAAGCAGAGTAGGTCAGGTGTCTGGCTATAAACACCTGTATCAGAGGTAGCAATTGGTATTCTCAGAATCTATAAGTTCTGCCCAGAGCTTATTTTGGGCTTGACACCTAGAAGGTAAACATGCAATTGCTTAGATGTATTTCTATGATGGCATGCGGGTCATGCATAGTTTAGAATTTAATATGCTTATTAAGTTGGTCAATGTAGCAAGGTTTTTTATTTTTCCCTGTGAATGGTGGCTTCAATGGATGCTACTAGTCAAGCAAGGACCACATATTCTTTAGGTAAACTACTGAGTAGGGTTGATCTTGCTTGGTGTTCGCTTGATTTTGGGCAATCTGTCTGAGCATACTCATATGACTATGTTATTATTTCATTCCATATCCCCCATGGTGTGTGTTGTTGTGGCTGATTATTAAAACTCAGCAGATGGTGTTTGGTGAGCTGCGGTTACTCATGGCAAGCAATTTGATGTCTTGAAGCTGATTTGAATGGAATAGGTTATTATCTTTTATTTTGTGTATAAATTTTTTTTTTTTCACATCTCTGGTCTTTGACCTATTTTATGAAACTTGGCACTGAAAAGTAACACAAGTAGCCAAAGTGGTGCAAAGAGTGAAATTGATACTTTTTCAGTGCAATAAATGAATAAGGGGAACATTTTTACTTTACGCAAAGGGAGGGAAGGGTTAGCACTGACTGTATGTAATGGCAAGGGGTGCTGCAGGGTCTATTGTTGCTGGGGGATCTATTCTAACTGCAGGGAGTCTGTTTTCCCAGGGGGGTGTCTGTCGTGGCTGGTGGGGTACCTATGGTTGCCGGGGTGGGTTTTGTATTGCTGAGGAGTCAGATATTTTAGCGAGGGGTCTGTTATTGCTTTGCTGGCTGCTGGAGAGTTCCTTAATGCTCCCTGGCGTGGGGGGAGGGGATGGGGGTTGGGGTTGTCTATTGATGTTGAGGGGTGCTCTATTGTTACTGGCTGCAGGGGATCTATTTTACTGTGTTTTACCTCTTAACACATTCCATACGAATGACAAATCGCCACAAAATGATACTTGGTTCTGCGTTCTCTAAAAATACAGTAATGGGAGGTGGGTAGGGACTGGAACTAAGGCTGGTCTCCATTGCAGGAAGGGAGCTGATATCCCTAAAACCCCTTTCACACTGGGGAGCTTTACAGGTGCTATTGCGCTAAAAATAGCACCTGTAAAGCGTCTCCCCATTCAACCCAGTGTGTCCTTTCACACTGGGGTGGCTCAGGGCGGTGCGCTTGCAGGAGTAAAATTAAACTCCTACAAGCATGATTTTTCAGGAATGTGGGGAGCGGTGTATTCACCGCACCTCCACCGCTCCTGCCATTAGATTGAATGGGTAGCGCTCCCATAGCGGCTGTACACTGCTCTGGGAGTGCCTAGCCCTGGCACGTAATACCCCTTGTGGGGGTTAAGTGATGTGCTGCCGCCCGAATAGCGGCGCCATAGCGCCGCTATTACAGCGGTAGATCGCCGCTAAATTAGTGGCGGTTTACCGCTGAAGCTCGGGTTGTCCCAGTGTTTAAGGGGCCTAACAGACACCAATGGTAAAAATCTGCCATACCCACTTTAACAGAATTTTTTTGGGGGTTTAAAAAAAAAAAAAAAAAGTAAAACTAAAGGGCTTTTTTACACCAGTGCTTTGGGAGTGCCATTCAGAATAACTGAAACCACACCAACGCACCTTTCTAGTGTACCTGTGTTGCAGGGCACTGCCATGATTCAGAATGCACTACTGTGCTATTTTCATCTCTCTGTTGGGGAGATGTCACATGTCATTATTTTTGTATTGCTGACTTTATCCTAAAACGCCAATTTAAAAAAACAAAAACAAAAAAACAAAAACAAAAAAACCCTGTGAATGCTAACTAAGCAATCAATATTGCTGACTGGTCTTAATTTGAATGTCTCTCTTCCTGTTATTTGCGCAACAGTAAGACTCAGGCGCGACTTCAGTGCAACTTTGGGCGAATTACAATATGACCTAAAGCAACCTCCATGCTACTTTGCCTGAGCCAATCAGAGAAGGGAGAGAGGGGGTTGCTTTTCTCTAGTCGTCTGTCCAGGACAGCACTAGAGAGAGATGGGCTCCTCCGAAGGAAGGAAACACATCACAAGACTTTAAAGGGCGGTCACCATCCACTCTCCTTCAGTCTTTTGTGTTTCCTCCCCTGGAGGAGGAGGCAGGGGAACTCATCTCCCCTGGAGGTGGCCAAGGAGGGTCGCAGACCGGCACTTCATTCCGGCCAGTAGTCTGGGGAGGACTCGTGCTCCCAGCATGGCTGCAGGCTAGCACTGCAGGCGCCGCATTGGGCGGGGAGCGGGCGGACCTTGAGTTCCGGCCGCCGTTGCCGGAAGGAAGTCGGGTCTCTGCCGCATCACTTCCGGGTCACGCAACGGCGTGGACGCCGGAATGGTGGTCCTTTTGAAAAGGGACGCTGCTACAGTAGCAGGGCGCTCAGCTCCGGTCCCTCTCCCAGCGCAGCAACCCAGGAAGACTGTGGACATGCTGCAAGAGGAAGAAAAGCCCAGCGATGGTGGCAGTGGTGCAGCTCCAGCTCAAGTAGGCAAGCACAAGGGTGGTGGACCTAGCTGGGAAGGGGGAGGACCAGCCAAAGGGTTAGGAACACCCCAGTGTTCCTCCACTTACCCCCTAGATGGGCACCAGACCCTGGCAAAGGCCTGTAAGTCCGGAGCCTGGCTGTGGTAAAGGGGTGCACAATGGTGAAGGTGATGGTAACCTATTTATTGATGCACCAGGTCTGATAGCAGCCCCTGTCCCTCTCGTCTTTCTGTCCACCCCTCAGCCTTAGCTTAAAGAAGCAAAGAAGCCTGGGGGAAAGAAGTGCCCGTCCTGTGCGGTTAAGCTTAAAGAAGGATGGAACAAGCCCCTATGCAAACTCTGCGTAGACAAGCTGGTTTATAAAGAGGCGACGGGGGCATGTAAAGTTAATTTCTGGAGTCCAGAAATAAATGATGGCGATTAGATCCATGCTGTGAGGCCTGGAAACCCCTAAGCAGCCAGTGGAAGCACCTCCTGTTTCTCCCCCAAGGGAGGACGAGGAAACAGGGGATGAGAGCCTGGACTCCCTCAAGGAACTCAGTGTAGCATCCTCCTCTAGGGACACTGCAGCCCAGGAATCAAGGTCGCCCCGGTACAAGCTCTCATTAGAGGAAGTGGAGTCCTTGCTGGGTGTTATCTACGAGACCTTGGAGATGAAAGCAGAGCAGGCAGAGCTATCATTACATGACCGGATGTACCAATCCTTGAGAGAGGAACAGGGTCGTTTTTTTTCCGGTCCATAGAGCACTTTCAGATGCCATCAAAAAAGAATGGTTAGACCCTGAAAAGAAGCTCTTTTTTCCTAAGAGTCTTGAAAGAAGATATCCGTTTAGTGAGGACCCCTCCTGTGTATGGAACAAGATTCCAAAACCGGATGCAGCCTTCTCCCAGTGTGCAAAGTCGACAGACATGGCCTTTGAGAACATGGGTGTTCTGAAAGAGGTCCTGTTAAAACGATCCTGTGAAGTGGTTATGGCTAACCTTAAGCCAACAATGGCCATGACTGTTGTTGCCAGAAATCTTGAAGTCTGGCTAGACAAAGTGAGGTCACATCTGGAGGGGGTACCTCACGAAAGGAGATCTTGGACTCCCTGCCGATGCTAAAGAAAGTGGCTGGTTATATGGCAGATGCCTCTGCAGAAGCAGTAAAATTGTCTGCAAAAACTGCAGCTTTGTTAAACTCCTCACGCAGGGCCCTATGGTTGAAGTCCTGGGCAGGGGACCCGGCCTCCAAAATTAGGCTATGCGAGTTACCTTTCGAGGGGGGGATCTCCTGTTCGGTCCGGACCTGGATAAAGTCTTAGACCGAACAGCCGATAAGAAAAAGGCCTTTCCTGTTAAAAATATGAGAGCCCCGGCAAAGGTTTTTTTCGTCCCCAAAGGACTCAGGCAGAGACCTCTAAAGGGACAACCACAAAGAGGCAGTGGGGGAAAGGGAAACAGAGGAGGAGTGTCCTCCTCCTTTCCTCTCCTAAGAAAACCCAGAAGTCTCAGTGGCTCCATCCCGGTGGGGTGGAGATTGGGGCAGTACCTCCCACAGTGGGAAAAGGTTACCCCAAGCAACTTCATTCAGGGGATCATCTGAGGAGGTTATCGGATTCACCTGAAAGGGTCGCCACCCACAAGGTTATTGGTGACCTCCCCTCCAAGAGACCTCCGGAAGGCATCGGCCCTGGGGGCACAAATTGCCAACCTGATAGACCAGCGAGTACTGGTCCCGGTACCTCAAGAAGAGGTGAACCAGGGTTTCTACTCACACGTCTGGGAAGTACCGCCTCATAATAAACTTGAGAGACCTAAACGAATGGGTAGTTTGCGAGAGGTTCAGGATGGAGACCATCTGGACGGTGAAAGCCATTCTACGGGGGGGGGGGGGGGGGGGGGGGG
>BLSH010437196.1:3838505-3876504 GCA_018402905.1 Glandirana rugosa
GGTTTTACCTTAATGCAGAGAATGCATGGATGTGAAAAAAAACAAAAACCTATTTTAAACCACATTATCAATATAGCTGTTATGCCCTTACCCTTATATATTGAGGGTGTTGGCATATACAAAATCCTGGTTATTGGCCCTTCTAAGACAGCTGATCTTGTTTCAAAGGCCAGGCAGTGCATTTATGATTACAGAGCATTTGGTATGATCAATTTCCACATTAATTTGATTAATTTCTTGGGACCACATATTTTAAATGGTGAATCAGTGGTGAACCCATGGTAGTGCCTCGTGCCTAAAAACAGAATAGGCATGCGTCACAAATTCACTTGTATGTATGGAATTAATAGGATTAGATGACAAAAGTTCTTGGTTAGTTGTCCCCCCTCTGATCTAACTGGAAGGCGTTTGGAGGCTCTGAATATTTTAATGGGTCTGTTCAGGATGGAAGCATCCAGGGTTGGTCGTTTAACGTTAAATTTGGGGTGAAAAAAAAAACAAAACTTTTATATTTTGGTTAATTCTGGACTACCTTTCTCCAGAGATAAAGAATCAGTGTGAGCTGTATAAAATCAGTATTAAAAAGCAAGCTTTTTTTTTTTTTTTTTTTTTTTTTTTTTTTTTTTTTATTGCAGATTAATGATTTTTAGTTGTGATGGCTGCATTTGTTTTTTTTTTAGGCCTTCTATTTTCATCTGGTGAACCAGTCTATTCTTCAAAAGAACAAACTCTCCAGGGAAATCTCAGTTTACAAAAATGAGACAAGCCATTTAACATTAGTAGTAGGGGTGCTTAAAATGATCAGCTTTATTTATGTCAAATCTTTGTCCTATATGGCACAAATCGGTCTAATGTAACGGAGTATGTGTGAGCTGGCGTCTGGTTTAAATTTGTTAGTGTATCTAAATCTGCTAGTGCCACACCCTCTCCCCTGCTCCCTGACAATGCTGCTGTCCAAAGATGCTCCTTCATCCAGAATGGGGGCACTCTAATACAGGAGGATGTGTTACTAGCCAGATCACCAGGTGAAAATGGGTGGAAAAAAGCCTAAGAAAGTAAATGCTGCCGTCACATATGGCAGCTTGTCAATCGCTGGATATTACTGTCTTTGGTTTTGTGTTCAACACTGTTTTAAAGTATGACTAAAGGCAAAACTTTTTTGGACAGAGTGGAGATTATTAGAACACCTTTCAGGTGTGTGGTGGTTTTTTTTTTTTTTTTTTTTTTGGTGTCGGTCTCCCCATTAAGGAGATTCACCCTCACTATTCTGTTTACCATTATCATTGAAAGTGAAATTAAAAGAAAATCACAAATTTTGGGTTCTCACAAAATGTGAGTGGGGAAATGTTTCAAGGGGGATACTAGTTCTAGTGACCTGGGGGTCCCCAAAGAATTTTCTTTTGCAGGTATTTTTCTCTCACTTCCTGTGCTATAGGACGGAGTGAAGGGAAATCTCCCCAATGGGACACAGCAAAAAAACAAAACTGACAAGGGTTATAACCCTCCTTTGCTGTATCTAAAATTTTAAGATTTTGTCTATAATTTTGTGTGTGTGTGTGTGTGTGTGTGTGTGTGTGTGTGTGTGTGTGTGTGTGTGTGTGTGTGTGTGTGTGTGTGTGTGTGTGTGTGTGTGTGTGTGTGTGTGTGTGTGTTTAATTTTCTATAATTGGGTTTAGTTAGCTGTGAGCATACCTGTCAAGTTTATTTTTATTGACTAAAGCCTAGTTATCACTGAAAGCCCTTATGTTTTCATTAAACATTATGTCCTGGTTATGAGCATCCCTTGTATAAGTGTGTAGTAATTGTACAATGGGTAAAACACTGTATACAGTCCTCAGACTTCACTGGGTGACAGTTTAATTTTCCCCTATGTTCTGTTCCAGAATAAAATTTCTTTAATGTTCTCCAGCCACAGATCAGCTCGGGTAATTCAACTTGGTGAAACTTAAACAATGAGTCTCAACTCAGAACAGATGGTAAGTATTCAAATGTGTCAATGAAGGCACACTTTAATTTTTTTTTGTAAATTCACTAGAAATCTCAGCTGCAGGAAAATCCCGCTTAATCGGTCAAACAGGATGTACTGCAATGCTGTGTTAAGTGCAGTAGCATAAATGGCCAAATCCTTAATGGTGTAACAAATGAGCTTTAAAAAATCCACTTTGATGATGGCGTTACTTCATTATTAAAAAAAAAAAAAAAAAAAAAAAAACACGCCTGGTTGCATTATTCTGTTAATCTTTCACATGAACAGTATATCCTCTAACATTCTAGTTCCCCTTTAAAATAATTACTATGTATATTAAGTGACAACATATTTGCAGTGTTTGCCTTAAACTCACTTTGTTGCAATGCATTAAATTAGTGTTTTTGTTTGGGGTGTGTCTTTTATGGTAAATTTTGAAACTAATAACTAGAGGCAGCATTGTATTTCAGTTCAGTCAATCGGCCTCACTGCTTAAAGACAACCATCTTGCCCACTCAGGGTTTAGTGACTGTTTTTGTGTAATGTGCAACCCCTGACCACCTGAAACTGTCCACCTCATTGCTGCCTCCTTGCCCGCCACTCATGGTGCTTCCAGGTACTGGGAAGCAGTGTTGCCAACCGCCAGTTTTTTTTATTGGCAGCCAACAAATAACAGGCATTTTTCTCCTGCCAGTACAAGGAAAGGATTGCCTGTTAAAAATATGATTTTGATGCTTGGTTCAGAACTGTGCATGCACAGTTCTTGTTCGGAGCCAGCCGAGACCATCCGAGTGCATGCTACAGTGTGTTTGGGCGGCACTGGTGTGTGGGCCGGTCTGGTGGAGACAGTGCCATGTCGTGTGATGCAAGCAGGGCCGGTGCAAAGATTTTTCTCTACACAGGCGAAGGTGCATTTTGGTGCCCCCCCAAATGGCATATACTCTATTTTTTTTATCCATAAAGCTGTAGTGGTTCTAGTGTTTAGAGTGTTTAACTTACAGAAAAAAATAAAAGAAACACACCAAAAAATCTCAAAATGGTCAGAGACTGCATACGTGGCACAAGAGACAATCGGACTGTGTTCATGGCACAAGGGAAAATCAGAGACTGCAGACATGGCACCAGGGACTCTCAGAGACTGCAGGCATTGCTCAAGAGATGATCAGAAACTGCATACATGGCACAAGAGATGGTCAGACTGCGGGCATGGCAAAAGATGATCAGGGACTGCATACATGGCATAAGACAGTCAGACTGCAGGCATGGCACAAGTGATGGTCATGATGGCACATGGGATTGTCAGAGACTGTGAGAATGATGGCACATGGGGTTGTCAGAATGAGACTGCATACATAAAATATGCAGTCTGACAATCCCATGTGCCATCATGCCTGCAGTCTGACAACCCCATGTGCCATGTATGATACATGATAACCTCATGGCACATCACATGAGATTATCAGATCCAGACTGCACCATGACATGGCACATGGGCAGGGCTGGTACAATACACTTTTCTTGCCCTACTTTTCACATAGATGGGATAGGAGATAAAAATCTTCATGTGCACAGTGCACCCCCATTCGTGCTCCTCCCAGGCCTTCTGATGGTCTTGGCCCCTCCCCCTCACCTCACTCGGCTCCAGGCTCCTCCCTGGGCTCCCTCTCTTCTCACACGCTCCGTGTGTGCGTGTTTGAGCCTCACTGCAGCCTCCCAGGTGGGAGGATTTTCTTTTCCTAATCCAGCGTCCAGCAATCCTGAAGAGATCTGAAGCTGGGAAAACAGAGGCGGTGCGATAGGGGTGTCTGTCTGTCACTCAGTCTCTCTCTGTGCTGCAGCTGGCAGAGGAGGAGGAGTGCAGGCAGTAGGCAGGGCCGGCCCACAAATTGATTTTTTAGTGAGCAGAGAGGATAGCAGGTGAAGTTAAAAGCACCCGGCCGGGGCTGTGCTTCCTACGCCGCCTGTGGCGGTGTGTGTGTGCAGGTGCGAGCAAGAATGGCCATCCACCATGCCAGCATAAGCACACCTTTGGGTCGTGGAACTCCTGGTTTTGGCGCCACCCCCTCTCCTGGCGCCCTAAGGCGGCTGCTTTGCCTGCCTTATGCTGGCGCCGGCCCTGGATGCAAGGTGGCCGAGGGGAGCAACTGGAGCCTCGTGTACAGCTCTGCGGTACGGGAGCAAGATAAGCTAGGAATGGGACTGTCAGTGCTATTTGGACTGGAGTGGACTGGAGTGGACTGAAGGGACCACGACCTGGTGTGGAGAGAGACTGTCACTGTGACTCAGGGGGGGACATGTCAATGAGGAGTCAATCTATGCTGCTGTCAGTGTCACTGTGAGTAAATTTCATGTTTGTGCGCCTGCTGTTCTAATTACTTGACTTCTGAGTCCTGTCCCTGAGCTACTTATTTCGAAAGTAAAATATGAAATATGTTTTTTGCCTTAATCGCTACCTTAAATCACATTGCTAATTGCATGTTGTACTTGGTAGTCTAAATACTGAAATTTGCCCTTAAAACTGTCTTTTTGGAAACTCCAGTAAAAACTTGGCTATGCTGGTAAAAACCTCCCATGATGCAGAGTTTGGATCTAACAATCTTACTATGGAGGAAGTGACATTTGAACTCCAAAGCTAGGTATTTTGTTTGCAGCTGCAATGAAGAGGGGAGTATAAAGTAGCTGGAGTAAGGGCTTTACACCAATTTACATAAATTTCCCTGGAATCTGTTGCCATACGATTTGAAACCAAAGAATGTCTTCAATAAATGGTAATATTTGCCTCTCTGGAAGATGGCGTCTCCAAGCTTTGCTCTAGTGAAGATTTATGGCTGCCCAAGAATCCATTGCCTCCTACGCACTGAGAATATCTGATGCCTGGTCCCCCACTCCACGCTGTAGTTCTGCCTGCCAACCTCTGTATTACTGCAGGAGCCAAGTAACCTAGTGGGGGGGGACTGGGTATCTAACACTTTTTTTTTTTTTTTTTTTTTTTTTTTTTTTTATATACTCTGTTGAAAAAAATGAAAGGAATACTTTGAAAACCCATCAGATCTCAACGGGGGAAAACATGCTGGATATCTATACTGATATGGACTGGGTAATGTGTTCGGAACGAAAGGATGCCACATTGATAGGAATGAAAATTCTCAACCTACAGTGGGCTGAATGCAAAGACACTCAGAAAATCAAAGTGAAAAAATGATGCAGCAGGCTAGTCCATTTTGCTGAAATTTCATTGCAGTGACACAAAATGGTCCTCAGTCGTTTTTATTGCCCTCACATGCTTGTATGCATGCCTGACAATGTTGGGGCATGCTCTGAGACAGTGGATGGTGTCCTGCGGTATTTCCTTAAGCGTCTTTCAGGACAGCACCTTGAGAGATGGCTCCTCCCTTGAAATCCAGAAAAAACCCACTTCCACCTTTTTTTTTAAAAGGAGGCATCTCCACATTCCCATCTGTTTTTTGGGTATCCTCCGGCAAGGGAACGCTTGAGGGGGGTCAGGTCTTTAAGTTGCTGTCCTGAGACCAGGGCTCCCCCATTTCACCTTACCTTCTTTCTTGAGAGTCCATCCTCCCACACCGCTGCACAGGCAGGCTGAGGTGGGCTCCTTCTCCCCTTCTTACACTCAGGGGGACTGAGTGTCGCTCTGTGGATGCCGCTCTAGACGGCGGCAGGTTGGCCGCTTTTTGTTTTTGAATTTTCACGCCATTAGGATGTTGCGGATGGCTGATGGGGATTGGGCCCTGCTGGAAGTGAGGTAACTGGCAAGAAGGCGGTGCTGCAGAGCGAGCGTGCAGTGTCAGGATGCCATGAGTACGCAGGGGGAGGAGTGGAGCTGGTGTTTGTTTCTGGTTCCTGTCTGGCGCAATGGCGCTTGGGCGTTCGAGGCCCCGTCTTTTCGGCCACAGGTGGACGCCAGATCTGCAATGGAGTCAGAAGTGTCGGTGTGTGGGGCAGGCACAGGCACCAGCAAGGTTCAGGTAAGGGGTGGAGACCCCCTAAAACTCTGTATTGCCTTATCTGTCACTTTTTTTCCCCCTGGTGGCGGGGGTCTGTCAGGGCACATAAAGTGGTGAAGTTACTTTACTGTGCACCTAGGGTGAGCCTGTTTAGAGGTTGGCTGACTTACTACAGGGGTCTGTATCCTTTTTTTCTTTTTTTTCTTTTGGCAGGCTAAGAGCTCTGACCAACCAACTAAAAGGAAGTGTCCATCATGCAAAGCCAAGTTGCCTGAGGGATGGAAGAAAGCTTTATGCCAATTATGTATTGATGCCTTGGTTAAAGAAAAAGCCTCTTCCGCTTGCAGCGATATAATTGCATCAGTCAAAAAGGAGTTGGACACTACTATTAAGTCTTTCTGCTCCTCGCTTTCAGGGCCATCTAAAAGTCAACCATCAAGCTCTGGTTCCTCTCGGAGCTCACTTTTAATCCCAGCGGTAGAGACTGAAGAGGGTTCTCCTACCCCTGGGGGCTTATCTCATTCCGGAGACAACTCTGAGGAAGAAGACGACGGGTCAGACATCAGACCCTCAAGATATAAGGTTACGTTAGAGCAGGTGGATGCTTTGTTGAAAACAGTACACGATACATTGGGCCTAGTGGGAGAGAAGAAAGAGTTGTCTCTCCATGACCGTATGTATGAAGGGCTTTGTGAGCCTAAAAGTCGCACCTTCCCAGTGCAACAGGCTATTTCAGAGGCCATTAAAGAATGGGCCCGACCAGAAAGGAAAGACCTACTTTCCTAAAGCGCATAAAAGGCGTTTTCTTTTGACGAAGACCCATCAGCTGTCTGGAACAAGGTCCCTAGGCTGGATGCGGCTTTTTCGCAAGTGTCCAGTCCAGAAATGGCATTTGAGGATATGGGGATTCTCAAGGAACCCATGGATAAAAGAATAGACTAACAGCTCAAGAGGGCCTGGCAGTCTAATATCAACAGTTTGAAGCCTGGCTACTACATGCATATCCAGAAACCTGGAATACTGAATAAATCGGCTAAAGTCACACATTTTAGCAGATTCTTCTAAGCAAGAGATCCTTTATTCCTTTACAACTCTTGCGTCAGCAGTGGCATAGATTTCAGATGCCTCTGCAGGGTCAATTAGGATGACAGCAAAATCAGCGGCTTTGGCTAACTCAGCCAGAAGGGCCCTATGGTTGAAGACCTGGTAGGGGGATGCAGCATCTAAGGGCAAGCTTTGCAGCCTACCATTTTCAAGAGATCTTTTATTCGTCCCTGATATAGACTCTGTCTTAGATATGACAGCTGATAAAAAGAAATCATTTCCAATGAAAAAAAGAAAAAACAACCAGTAAAGTGTGTGTGTTTTTTTTTTTTTTTTCTCGTCAAAGAGCTCAAGAGCAAGGTAAAGAGAAGAAGAGGAATTGGTCAGCACAGAGGGGAATAGGAAGAACGAACGTCTTCTTCAATCCTCCTGCGACCTCCAGCAAGATGCAGTGACACATCACTCCAGGTGGGGGGGGGAGACTGCAGAACTTTCTCCTGTACTGGGCAAGCGTGTCCAGAAATCAGTATATTCTGGACATGTTGGCCCAAGAGTACAAAATAGAATTTGCGGAAAACCACCAGAAAGATACTTTGTTAACAAGCCTTCCAGGAAACTCCACAAGAGCACTGGCAATGAACCTTTTTTGAAGGATCTGATGCGTCAAAGTTGCTGTTCCGGTGCCTCCAGGGGAACAACATCAGGGATTTTATTCCCACATTAAGTTTCTGACTTAATCTCAATTTAAAGCCTCTAAACAAATCAGTTCAGTACAAGAGGTTCCGTATGGACGCAATCTTCACAGTAAAGAGTCTGTTAACAAAAGGTTGCTTTATGTCATGAATCGCCCTTCGCAATGTATATCTGCATGTGCCAGTAGCACCAGTTGCAGAAGTTCCTGAGATTAGTTGGGGGAAAAGAGCGAAATCCTCCATCTTCAATTCAGGGCTTAGCCTTTCGGCCTCTCAACAGCACCACAAATCTTTATGAAGATTATGGCAGAAGTGGTGGTGCCTCTACGTCTACAGGGGATAGCAGTAATCCTGTACCTCGATGATTTGCTTCTGTTTGCCTCTGCCAGGGAAAAATTGCTGTAAGATCTTGCAAAAGCTCGCAGTCATTTAGAGGCATTGGGATGGATTATCAATGTACTGAAGTCAAATTTCAATCCAGCTCAACAGGTCACATTCTTAGGTTACCTGATACTCCGTAGAGCAGAAAGTCATTCTACCAGAAGAAAAAAAGGGTCAAGGTCCTAAGTGTGGCAGCAATGCTCCAGACCAACCAGGTGATTTCAGCCCTGGGAACCCTAACTGCCACAATTCCGGCCATCCAGTGGGCCCATCTTCATTTCAGACCTCTGCAAGATTTCCGTCTAAGGGTTTGGAATCGCAGTCCAGACACCCTAGATGTAGAAGTAAAGGACCCTTTAGTGGTGGAGGAACCAGGAAAATCTCTTGCCAAGGGTTTACTTTGGACATGGCCAAATGGCGAAACAGTGACAGCGGACGCAAGCAGCTGAGGGGGCTCACTGGAGACAGAACCTAGCACAAGGTGCATGGTCCAAGGCAGGGGCAGGAAAGTCCTCATTGTAGAGAATTAAAGGCAGTTGCTTTAGCGTTAGCTGCCTTCTCCCCAGGCCTCCAGGAGTTCCACTTAAGGGTACGGTCAGACAACGCCACGACTGTGCCCTACTTGAACAGACAGGGGGCACTAGAAGCAGGGCTCTTCAGATCTTGTCAACCGATCTTGAGGGACGCGGAATATTATCTGCTCTCCCTATCAGCAGTCCATTTAAAGGGCACTCTAAACAAGGTGGCAGATTTTCTGAGCAGGCAAAAAATTCAAGAGGCGGAATGGAACTTGGATCCAGAAGTGTTTTCTGCAATCCCTGAACCATGGGGAGTTCTGCAAGTGGACTTGTTCGCGACAAAAGAAAACGCACAGCTCCCAAAGTTCTTCTCTCCACATAGACACCGATTCGGTAGGCATTGATGCTCTCGCGCATCCTTGAGACTTTCAGCTAGCCTATGCATTTCCTCCTTTTCAGCTGATACCTCTAGTATTAAACAAATTACTGAGGGAGAGAGCGTCTGTTGTTCTAGTTGCTCCATTCTGGCCAAAGGGCTTGGTTTACCACAATCCTGCAGTTGGTGATCAAACCATGTTGGAGGCTTAAACCCAAACAGCACTTGCTTCGTCAAAGAACAGTTTGCCATCCAGACATGGCCAGACTAAATCTTACCGTCCTGGTTTCTGAAGAGCAATTGTTGAGAGCAAAAGGATTTTCAGTACCTTTTTGATAAATGCCCTACTTTCTAGTAGGAAGAAAGTTTACTAGAAACCTTTATAAGATCTGGAAAGTCTACAACATTTTGTGGTGTTTAGAGGGTAGAACCCTAGTAGACTTAGTATAAGTACTGGAATTTCTACAAGCAGGTGCAGACAAGGGTCTAGCGGTCAGTACCCTGAAGGTACAAGCTGTCGCACTAAGTGTTTTTGGAGAAACCCATAACACCTGAACCCTTAGTTGCAAGATTCTTTAAGGCACTCACCAGAACCAGGTCTGTGCCTAATAAGTTGTCCCCCAAGTGGGATTTGTCTGTAGTGCTACAAGCCCTAACAAGAACAGTTTGAACCACTGCAAGAAGCTTCCTTAAGGAACTTAACGTTCAAAAGGGTACTCTTGATTGCAATCACTAAAGCAAGAAAAATCAGTGAGATACAAGCTTTGTCAGTAAAAGCCTTGTTTGTCTATTTATCCTGATCGGATTATTTTGAAGACAGATTCTTTGTTTTTGCCAAAGGTAGCGACGGTCCAGAACCGATCGCAAGAAATTATTTTACCAACGTTTTGTGTGAATCCTTCTTCTAATGAGAAGGAAAACAAGTTTCACGGTTTAGATGTGAGAAGAACTTGTTACATTATTTAGAAGTCTCAAAGGACTTTAGGAAATCAGACTCTTAGCTGATCCAATTTTTAGGTAGCAAGAAAGGCCGCCAGGCCTCTAAGGGGTCAATTGCCAGGTGGTTCAGATCGACAATTCTGGAGGCCTACTCCAAAATGGGACTGCCTCCCCCACCGGGGGTTTGAGCACATTCTACCAGAGGTCTAGCCATGACAAAGCTGATGCCACCCCAGATCGTATCTGTAAGACAGCTACCTGGTCTAGTTGCCAGACGTTTGTCCAGCATTATAGGCTGGACCTTATGTCAGTAGCAGATCAGGCATTTGGCAGAAAGTCCTGCAGGCTGTAGTCCCTCCCTAGGGGGTAAGTCTCGCTTATCCTCTCAAGGTGCTGTCCTGATAGACGCTTAGGGAATTTAAGTTTTACTGGTAACTTGTTTTCCAAGAAGTCTTTCAGGACAGCAGCAACCCACCCTTGTTTTTTTTGTGCATATATTCAGGCTGTTAACTATGTTCTGATTATGTGTTCCAGCTTGGGCCGGAGGTACTCTACTACAACTGATGGGAATGTGGAAATGACTCCTTTTTTTTTAAACGGTGGAAGTGGGTGTTTCCTGGATTTCAAGGGAGGAGCTATCTTTAGGTGCTGTTCTGAAAGACTTCTTGGAAAACAAGTTACCCGTAAGATTAACTTGAATTTTCCTCTCAGATCTGGACAGGGAATCTCTGAGCTCCTGAACAGACTGAGGTGCAACCTGGCATTGCCAGATGGATCGAAACCTGATGTCCCGGAGATGTTCTATTGAATTTAGGTCAGGCAAGTGTGGGGCCATTCACTGGTATCAATTGTTTCATCTTCCAGGAACTGGCTACTTTGATACTACATGGGGCCGGGCATCGTGCACCATGAACTCGAGACCCACTGCACCAGCGTAGGGTCTGGCAGTCAGGGTGCCATTGTCTAGCCTATAGAGGTCTGTGTCCCTCCATGGATATGCCTCCCCAGACCATTACTGACCCACCACCAAACCGGTCATGCTGAATGCTGTTAAAGGCAGCACAATGTTCTCCATGGCTTCTCCAGACCCCTTCACATCTGTCACGTGTGCTTAGAGTGAACCTGCTCAAATCTGTGGAAAGCACAGGGTGCCAGTAGCGGACCTGCCAATTCTAGTTTTTGATGGCAAATGCCAATCAAGCTCCACGGTGCTGGACAGTGGGCACAGGGCCCACTAGAGGACATTGAGCCCGCAGGCCACCTTTTCTGATTGTTTGGTCAGACGCACACCAGTGGCCTGCTGGTGGTCAATTTTGTAGGGCTCTGGCAGTGCTCATCCTGTTCCTTCTTGCACAAAGGAGCAGATATCGGTCCTGCTGATGGGTTAAGGTTAGGGTTGCCACCTCCATCCCTTTAAACCCAAACACATATGAATTACACAGGTTCTGTGGCTGATTAAGATGGTAATTAAACTCACGCAGTGCCTTACCTGCATTAAATTGGCCTCAGAACCTGTGTAATTCATGTGTGTTCAGGCTTAAAGAGATGAGGTGGCAACCCTAGTTAAGGCCCTTCTATGGCCCTGTCCAGCTCTCCTAGAGTAACGGGTGGTTTCCTGAAATCTCCTCCATGCTCTTGAGTCTGCTGGGAGACACAGCAATCCTTCTGGCAATGGCACGTATTGATGTGCCATCCTCGGAGTTGGACTGCCTGTGCAACCTCTATAGCAGTAATTCTGAACTCCTCACCTCAGGACCCACCAACAGGCCAGATTTTAAGTATTGGGGAGATGCAGACTAGAATACTGCAATCAATGAGCAGCAAATGATATCACCTGTGATGTATTTGAGTTATCCTGCAAACCTGGCCTGTTGGGTCTCGAGGACAGGAGTTGAGAACCACTGCTCTATAGGTTCCAGATATCTCCTCATGCTACCAGTAGTGACACTGACCCTAGCCAAATGCAAAACTAGTAAAAAAAAACACCAGAAAAGATAAGTAGGGGGGGAAAAAGTCCAGTGGCCTTCACCTATAAAACCATTACGGTTTTGGAGGTCGTCTCATTGTTGCCCATCTAGTGCACCTGTTGATTTCACGAACATCAAAGCAGCTGAATCTGATTAACAACCCCCCTCTGCTACTTAACTGACCAGATCAATATCCCAGGAGTTTTACTTGATGCAATACTGATTTAAAATGTGTTCCTTGAATTTTTTTGAGCAGTGTATATTCATGCAGGAAGTGCATGTGTCTTCAGTGATGAGGAACCGAAAAGCGCAACTGTGAATCTGTATAGAAGTTGGCAAAATAAGACTTCACTTGTAGATCAGGTTCATTGTAATCATGTCAAATATTCCATATTCGTACATTTTCATTTTCGATATGAGACTAGCATGCAAAAACTAATAATTCAGAGTATTTCCTAATATGTTAGTGTCTATCCTTTTATGTTTGTCTTCCTAGCTGCCAGAAGACTTTTATCTGGCAGAAGAAAGCTCTATGCTGGAAGAAATGGCAGAAGAGGATGAAGAAATCGATCTGTACAATGAAGTTACATTTGGATTAGGTAAGATTTGCCATCTAAACCATGTTGATCGAAAATACAGAAGACTAGTATTTCTACTTTTAATACCAAAGAGATAAGCCTTTGGGCTCTCGGGAATAATGGTGTTACTCTACCTACCCATGGTGAACTGAGGCCCATCAATAGAATTCATTCAGCTTTACTAATTTTATGGGACATGGGATCTCCATTAGACCAGGATCCAACGTCTCATCTCCCCATCCTTTGAGCAATTCACTGTGGTCCAGACTATTCCCCAATTATACCAAAAATAAAATGTTTAGATTATGAAGTCCCTTCCAAGCAGTGCACATTTGGGATTATATTCATGTAAACTTCTCTGGACAAATGTCGCAAGCATTTACCCAGTCGTAACAAATTTTCTCCTTTTTGTCTTCCAGGACAGCCTCTGAGACATATGGCTCCTCCCTCTGGGACAGTTAACACAATCACCCCAGATGTCAAAAGGCGGTCCTCCAGGCCTCCTCCCTCCAGTTTTTTTGTGTCCCCTGCTGGATGGGAAGGAAGCATGGATGGAGCTTATGTCTCAGGGCTATCCTGGAAAACCCCTTGGCGTACCGTTGGTGGCCTGAGTACTGCAGGGAGGAGAGGGCTGCGAGTCCACTGCTGTCAGAAGCTCAGAGAGAGCTGGGACCTCCTGTAGCCTCGCGGTCCCTGCTCCAATCAGCATGGTGCTGGCCTTGTGAAAGGGGGGGCTTATCTGGCCCTGTGTGACAGGAGGCCACCTGAAGTCATCATGGTGCTTGCGGCCGGTACGGAAGTCTCAGAAAGAGTCAGTGCGGCAGGGAGCAGACTGTGGAGATGCTGGTCACCCGGAAGTAGCCGGGGGAGGCATGTAGATGCGGGGTTACTAAGCTCCAAAGGCCACAAGTGATGTAACTTCCAGCAGGGGCGAGGGCATCAGAGGATGCCACGAGAGTGCTTCCTCTCTCCTGCATGGCATGGCGGCGGACAGCACAGGCCTTTGGGAGCCTGGGAAACCCAGGGAACTACACCAAGATTGGGCAGCACATTTTCAGAGAACCCTACACCTGGACCAAATGGAGGCACCTGCAACACAGGCAGTGGCCCCCAGTCCAGCGGGCAATGGCACCTCCCAGGTGAGAGTGGGGAGGGACCCCACACATTACTCTGGGGGGTGGAAAGGACTGTTTCTCCCCTTATTGGCGTGGGGAACTACAGGTGATGGGGCAGCATTTTCTTATGGGGGTTCCGGCATGGGGGTATTTAAGCCTCTGAGTTGAATGGGATAGAAATAGGTTTTTGTTTTTCTGTTCTTGTCTCCGTCTTTTTTTTTTTTTTTTCATGGCAAAAACACAGGAGAAAGCCCAGCCCAGAAGATGTGCAGTTTGTGGGACAAACATGGCTTCTAATTGGGGAAAAACACTTTGTCCTGATTGTATTAACATTCTAGTTCTAGAGGACACGGTAGCAGCGTGTCACAACATCTTATCGTCTTTTAGAGGAAATGACGTCCACTTATCAGTCCTTCAAGGGTATGTTGGATAGGGTGCAGGGCCCCTCAGCACCTCTACCAAGAGCAGCTAGCATGCCCTTCCTGTCTGAGCCCAGTCAAGATGACAGTTAAGCGAGATCGCTCGCTGCCTCTCAGGCAGACTCGGAGTTGGAGCCAGAGGATGATTCAGCCAGGTGTTTTAGACACAATTTATGACCACCTTGAAATCCGAGAAGAAACGGTACAACTTTCTTAGCACGACCGCATGTACCTAGGGTCCAGTGCACAGAAAGCCAGGGTATTCCCTGTGCACAATTCTATAGTAGAGTCCATCTTGCTGGAGTGGGGGCACCCAGAAAGGAGACCTTCTTTTTGTTTTCAGGCATCGGCACAGCAGTTGGAGAAGGACTTGGAGGAGGCACAGGAGTTCCTACAGTCCCTTGGGTGGCTGATCAGTCGGGACAAGTCTCAAAATGTCCCTACCCAGGAGGAGCATTATCTGGGCTACAGAATCTTGTCCACAGAGGGGGAAGATATTTCTCCCACCAGAAAAGATCAAAAAAGTTGGTCTTGCCGTGACACAACTGCAGATCAGTCGAGAAGCCCGGATCGGGGAAGTCATGAGTGATTGGTCTGACTTCCTGCTTTCCAGTGGTCCCCTGGGCGAGGTGTCATCAGCGTCCGCTGCAGAACCACCTATTAGCCTGTTGGGATGGCAGTCAACAGAGCTTAGAGAGCCTTATGGCCTTACCAAAGTCAGGAGTTCTCTGTGGTGGTGGAGAACCAAGCACAATCTGGACAGTGGTCTGGTGGTCCAGGCTGACAGCTCGGATAGCGGCGACAGATGGCAAGATGGCAACCCCTTTTGGGTGGGGAGCCCATTTGGTCGGAGGCTCGGTACAGGGATCATGGTCCCCGCAGGAAGCCAAAAGATCTTCGAACCAGAGGGAGCTTTTGGCAATTCAGAGAGCCCTACAAGCCTTCCAGACGCAGGTAAAAGGGCAGCACCTTCAGGTTCAGACAGACAATGTGGCGGCTGTCGCATATGTAAACAAGCAGGAAGGGACGAGAAGCCTTGCTCTGCAGTGAATAGCGGGCTTCGTCTGGGCCGAGCGGAACCTGGACACACTGGCAGCAGTACATCTAAAAGGGGCTCAAAATTCCCTAGCGGATTTTCTAACTCGTCAACATGTAAAGCAGGACAAATGGTCCCTTAATGGGGAAGTATTCAAGGAGATAGTCTGAAGGTAGGGACGTCCAGAGGTAGATCTCTTTGCCTCAAATAAAAACAAAAAGGTGGCCCAATTCTTTTCCCTGTGCCTTCGATTGAGCCAGGGGGATAGATGCCTTCGCCAGTGCATGGGATTACAACCTTGGTTATGCCTTTCCTACAGTGAGCCTAGTAGCGGCAGTGATACAGAAGTTCCTGATAGGGCAGATCTAATTCTGATAGTGCCCTTCTGGCCGACAAGACCTTGGTTTGCCAGTATTAAGCTAGCCGTAGGGCCATCAATGACTCTCCCGGTGAGGCCAGACCTGATCTCGAAAGGGTAGGTACACCACCCTCAGGTGGAGAACCTCAGGTTAATGGCCAGGTATCCGAGGAACAACTTCTGAGGAGTCGAGGCTTCTCGGATAGGGTAGTACTGGTTGAAAACCAGTGACCAGGGCCATTTACAACAAGGTTTAATGCCTGGATAGCTGAAGAGGGTCATGAACAGCCAGGCATCCTGCAGATCCTGGATTTTTTCCAGGGGGGAGTTGAATTGGGCCTTTCCATCAGCACATTAATGGTACAGACAGCTGCCTTGAGTATGTTCCTGCAGATCTCGCTTCAGCAAGATCGGTTCATTCGAAACCAAGCCCCTCACAAGATCCAGACCGGTAAAGGTTCAGGCATGCCCGGCCTGGGATCTTTCTCCTGGCCCTAAATGCAGTTACAGAAAGTCCCTTCGAACCCCTGGCGAAATCAATACTGGAATGGGCAACTCTAAAGTTTGCTTTTTTTGGTGGCTATCACCTCAGCCAGAAGGGTGAGCGTTAGCCATTTTTGAGGAACTGGTGGTGCTGAAAATGGACCCAGGTTTCCTCCCAAAAGTGTCTACTCCTTTTCCTAGAACACAGGACATTGTCCTGACAATTTTTTTTTTTTTTTTTTTTTTTGCTTCCTCCAGAAGGTAATGGGGAAAAAAGGTTGATTTTATTGGACGTAAGAAGGTCCTTCCTAAGGTATCTAGAGTTTAGTAGGGGCTTTAGAAAGTCAGAGTCCTTATTTGAAAATTTCTCAGGGGCACGTAAGGGGTGTAAGCCCTCCAAATCCTCCTTTGCTAGGTGGATTAAGATGACGATTGTGGAGGCATACAAATTGGCAGGGAAGCAGGCGCCCCTAGTCAAGGCGCACTTAACTAGGGCCATGTCAACTACGTGGGCAGTGAGCCGGTTCTGCTCCGGAGGACATCTGTAAAGCCGCAACATGGTCTAGCTACGTCACATTTGCTAACCTTTACCACCTAGACCTGTTTTCAGAAAAGGCACAAGCTCTTGGACAGAGGGTCCTCCAGGCGATGGGCCCACCCTAGCAGTGTAAGTTTCTTGCTTATTTCAGAGGCTGTCCTGGAAGACGAAAGGACAAAACCAGAGTTAGACTTATCAGTAACTTTTCTCTAGGAGTCTTCCTGGACAGCCTGGTTTCCCACCCAGATCTTGTTTGGTACAGGTGATGTGTACAAATGTTATGCAAGTATGGTGTCTTTTCAGTGCCTTCTGGCAGTTTTTGTGGGGACTGAGGGAGAAGGCCTGGAGGACTGCCATTTGACATCTGGGGTGATGGTGTTTCCTTTCCTGGAGGGAGGAGCCATATAGCTGAGGCTGTCCTGGAAGACTCCTAGAAAAAGAGTTACAGATAAGTCTTACTCCGGTTTTTCTCCATATGCTGTCTAATCATTTTTTTTTATTTTTTTTTTTATTTTGATCATCCACTCCATCTACTGGCCATAATGCAGCATTTTCCTGAAATGCCTTCATCAGAAAAATACTGCATTATGTCTACTAGGTGGAACCTATTAGACGTAATACAGGGAAAATTGTATTGGGTGAATGCTTGGGATATTTGGTACTTTCAGTCAGGAAGCTGTACCTGAAATGAAAAGTATGCCTTTTAAGAAATCTACAGTAAGCTTGCTTTGCTGGCTGATATAGAACTGACTCTGAAGCATAAGTCCCCAAAACAACCTTCAGAACAGGGAAACCATCAACTAAAACGCCTGCTTTGATATTACTAGTTCAGGGTTAGAAGATGACAGTGTAGCTTTAGCCACTTAAGGACCGGAAGGATTTCCCACATTGGGACCAGAGCACTTTTTGCGATTCAGCACTGCGTTGCTTTAACAATTGCAAGGTCATGCGACGTTGTACTTAAACAAAATTGACCACAAATATAGCTTTCTTTTGGTGGTCTTTTATCCCCTCTGTGTCACTTCTGATCACCGCTATTAACAAAGAGCGATGATTTTGAAAAAAAAACTCCTTTTTACTTTTTGCTATAATGCATATCCTAAAAATAAAGAAAAAAATGTGTTGATCAGTTTTGGCCGATAAATATTCTTCCTCATATTTGTGGTAATGAAAAATTGCGATCGGTGTTTGGTTTGCGCGAAATTTGCTGTGTTTAGACCAGGAGGATTCATTTACGACCTTTTTACTATTTTCTTTTTTTTACTAGTAATTGTGTGTGTGTGTGTGTGTGTGTGTGTGTGTGTGTGTGTGTGTGTGTGTGTGTGTGTTTTATTTTTTTTTTTTTCCCCGGGACTGCGATATTGCAGCGGACATGTCAGACTTTTTTGGTACCAATGACCTTTTATACAGCGATCAGAAATTAAAATATCCACTGATTACTGTGTAAGTGTCATTGGCAGTGAAGGGGTTAACCTGCAGTGTGGTCATCTGGGGGTTAACTGTGTTCCCTAGGCGTGCTCTAACTGTGAGGGGGCTGGGCTGCCAGGGGCATAATAGATCTAACTGATCCCAGTGACAGAGATCAGTAGATCTTGCCGCCTGACAGAACTGGGAACCACCATGTTTACATGGGCAGTTCCCCATTTTTCTTCTCTGCCAGGCAATCGCGGGTAGCCAACGGACAAGAAGTCCGCCTGACCCGCGGCCACACTGCTGCAGAGTGCGGTGGGCATGAGAACGTTCACCCGCTCGCTAGCCGTGCACGAGCGAGCTGCCGTTTTTATAGACAGCGATTCGCGATACAGCGCCACTCTGCAGCAGTAAATGTACGTGGAACCGGTTAATAACTTCCTTTTTGGAGTCTTGCCAGCAGTCCCATTTCTTTGGACCCCTTAAGCAGTAGTACTAGGGTTGCATTGATACCGAACATTTTCACGAGTACTCGTGAAAATACTCCAGTACCAGAAACCAATACCTTTTTGTGTTGCAATTTGAGCCCATACAAAATCAATGTGCTCCAAACGCACTGCAAAGAATTGCATGTGATTTTAACAGGAAGAGGTGCGATTCCTGTCTGAATCTCATGCGGTTTCCTGCACCGCTCCTGTGTAAACCCAGGCTTGTCATAGTGATTTCAGCCTGGGTTCACACAGGAGCGATGCTGAAAACTCATGTGATTCGGACAGGAATCGCAATGCATTCCGGTTAAAATCGCATGCTATTCTTTGCAGTGCGTTTTCAGCCCATACGAAATACTCTGTATTGACCGAAAGTATCAGTACTCTTACTCACTGGTAGTAAAAATGGTATTGGTGCAACTCTTGGTAGTACAAAAGCCAATGTTCCATCAAACAACTTTTCAGGATTTTATATAGAACTAACTGATGAACTTGTTTTAAGATCATGAAGAGTCTGAAGATGAAGGCGGTAAAGAGGAGAACCAAAGCAAAAAAACTGATCAAAAACCCGAGCTGATTTGTGCAGACAAAGCGCCTTCAAAAAAACAGCAAGAGCTGTTAGAATTGGAAGAAGAGACCTCAGATCAAGAGGTGGATATTGTCACAGAATCCCTGAAAGAAGCCGACCTTTCTGACGAAATGGAGAACCGACCAGAAAGTACAAGAATAGATAATTCTGACTTGGGAGATCCAGCGGTGATGAAGGCCTTTCATGGCCAGCCAGCTCTAGAGGTAATTTGTGCATATTCCAGCATTTGTTATTGATGTATTATAGATTTTACTATGCTGCGATAATATAATTCACCGTATTTGTCATGTTCCCACAAACTGGCCTGAACGCCGGGACCTCTAAGCTGCCATTCACTGCTAAAGGGGTCATCTATAACCTATATAAATACTACACTGTCTACACTTCCATGGTCTGTGGTCACCTTTTAATAGGTAAATTCACAGTGAAAAAAATGAAGGTAATATGTAGTTTTGCATATATTTTGGGGTAAATTTTTCAAAAAGTGCCCACTACTTGCATTTCCTTTTTTAGCCAGCAGATGGGCGCTCTAGACCCCTAATACAATGTTTTACGAGTCCTAAAGAGGAACTTCACCATTATCTGAAAAAAATAAATCCAACAAAGGCACGTTTTTTAGAAATGTTTAGTAATGACAATCAACAAATACCCACAGGTTTTTTATTTGCATAATTATTTTATTGTTCCTCCCCTTGATTGCCATTTTAACGAAGGATGGATAAGTCTCTTTACTTTAATTCTGGGCCTACCTCCTGGACATGTAGGGGGGATGTAGCCTTCCCAGGTTGCATCTGTGAGGCACTAGTTACATCACTAGTGCCTCACTCAAGTTCTTATGTTGCCCTGCAGAGCTGCATGCTGATGTGATTTTTAGTTGAAGGGGAATGCCCACTTAACTTTTGATAAAAAAAAAAAATCCTGATTCAGTAACTGACGAAGTAATACACTTTTGCAGTGCTTTTATAGGAAACTCATAATGCTCTATTTTCTTTGTGATAGGTGCCTCCATTTTGAAAAACAGTCCATGCTGGGATGTGAAATCTATCAGTTTTTATAAATGTATACTTTTTTTTTCCCTGACTATTGTGATCCATATAGTAAACCCTAGAAGAGGATTGTACATTTTGTAACTATTAATTGTACTTCTTGATATTGAAGCCCATTTGAACCCTCTATTACTGCAGTCAGTACTGTAGCTGCCCAGCAGTTTCTCTCCAATGTGCTGCCAGCGCAAGGGTTTTAAACGCTGGCTGCAGCACATGACAATGGGTCAGGGGCCCTAAAGGAGCAGCTTAATTCTCTTTATACAGCCTGCCCATGTTACAATTAATACAAAGGGTTCAGTTGGGCTCCATTTACACGGGAAGCTATGGTAACCTCCCCTGAACGATTTATTTTGACAACTAGAAGCCGACGTCTAAAACGGGCATTTTTTTTTAATGGAAACGCCTGTAAATGAAACGGTCCTAGACACGAGTTACCGCGTTTAGGTGTTTTTAGCAGCATTTACAAGCTGTTTGGCATTTCAAATGCCTCTGAACTGGCATCTGAACCCATATTTATTTATTTATTTTTTGCGTTTCATAAAAAGCTTTTAAACTCAACTGCCTGGAAACTACCTTAAACGAACCTGTGTAAATGTACTGATAAGATAACATAGAGGAAAGTCAGGGGGCAGCTGAAAAAAACGCCCAAATGCCTCAAAACGTCCGTTTACCAGCAGCAGTGTAAATGAGGCCTTGGAGTTTAAATTGCCTCTGTCACTAAACTTCACCTGGAATACTCCCATTTCTTCTGTCTTTCAGAGTGTGGACAGCGCTGTTGTTGATAGTGGAATTGGCTCTACCTGGACAGAGTTTGACACAGACTACGATTTGGTAACCTTGCTTTTTTTTTTTGTATGTGTATGCTGGGGGTAAGACTGTCCCAAATAAGGGCCATTCACATTAAGTGTTGGATAAAATGATTGCATGAGCAGTCAGTAAAATCATATGCTGACTTAGTGAATAGATCTGGAGTCTACCGTAAAGTAAATGGAATATTTGGACTTTTTCCTGGGTAAAGCTAATCTGGACATCATCCCCAGCTCAGTTTTATTTGGAATTGAGAGGTAAGAGGAATCAATTTCCAAAACTGGCACCCCTCCTTTAAATTTTCTTTTAAAAAGCATTTTCCGCTCTCTCCTTTTTATGGGCCTAAACTCCTCGTCTTGCTGCCCAAAGTGTGGTCACCCAGACAGATTTGCTCCATGCTTTCTGGGTGTGCCCCAGTGTTAAATATTTTTGCCACTTAGTGGTGCGTTATACCACCACACGTTTAGCAAATGACCTACTTCTGACCCCTGAATGACCGCTTTGTGGCCAAATTGACATTCCAGATATTAAGATCTCAAGAGGCTGCTAACCACTCCTCACTATATCCCTTGCAGCACATAAGACCACCCTCCATAAGTGGGTCTACCCTGAACCCCCCCCCTTATTTGTTTATAGCTGAACTATCTTTTGCATGGACTGGGTGGAGACCTAGCTCCCAACTGTCCGTGATTTTGAGGGACTGTCCCTGATTTGGCACAAAGTCCCTCTGTCCCTCTTTCCTCCTCATTTGCCCCTCATTTTGGTCTGATCTATATAGTTGTATATAACATGCGTTACTTATCTATCAAGTGTTTCCTTGTGATAAACCTTTCTTCCAATATCTAAATTGTTGCATTTGTAAATTCCAAAAGCCAATATAAAGTAATAGTAGTGGTAAAAAAAGCGATTGCGGGTTTTACAAATCAAGTTCTCCTTGAAGGGGGGTGTGACAGGGGGGTGTCCTATGCCTACATACTTTTGCTAATGGGTGTCCCTCATTCCTATCTCAAAGTTGGGAGGTATGGTGGAGACCTCCTTAAAGGGGATGTAAACCCGAAAACAATCATTTAATTAAAACTTCTACCTTGTAGAGTAGAGGATGTCATATGTGCCCAGTCTTGCCATGAAGAGTTAATCCAGCAATCCTCTTATCTTTTTTTTCAGTAAGAAAAGACACGCATATATGTGCTAGTTTCTTCCCTGTGCTGTGAGTGACGGGTTATTTCCTTATCTCATGCACGAGCAGACAAAGCTTAACATTTCCCCCCCCCCTTCTCTAGCTCTCCCAGGATTGGCTGCTCCACACCTCAGCATACCCAATCATGCTGAAGTCATGTAACTTTCCTGAGTTTTTTGATAGGATGTTTCTCAAGAATAGGAAAGTAGGAGAGTGTAGAGGTGGGTGAGGAGTCTTGTGACCTTACGACTCCACCCACCAAGCTCCAGCAAAAGGAACCACCCACTGATTCCAGAGATTTGTGGGGCTCCTACTGCTGAAAGGGGTGACATTTGCAAGGTAGAGATATATGCAGGAGATTTGCATGTGTGTGTGTGTATGTATGTATGTGTATATATATATATATATATATATATATATATATATATATATAGATATATATAGATTAATACTGTGCCATTAGTTTATACTGGGTTTAGTGGTGGATTTACATCCATTTTAAGCAAAGAATCACGGGTCAAATTTTTTATTTTTTGACATTTGGGAATTTGTCGAAACCCTACCTGTTAGTATGCAGGAGCCTATAATGAAGTGCTTCCAATATACCCAGTGTTCTCAAACTAGATTGCTAATTAATGACCTTCCAATTGATTCTATATCATCCACTTGATTGGAAATATATGTTAAAGCCTGTTAGGTAAGGCCCCCCCCCCCTTTCCATCTCCACCGATAAATTTTTAACCAACTGCCATCCATCCTGGGACTCACTGTGACTCCTTTCTGGGCCTTGTTCTACTAGTTTACTTTTGAACCGTATATTTGTCCTTTTTCAATTCTTTATTCCGCCAAATGTTTTGACCCATGACATTGTTAAATGCATTCTCACCTAATAAATTAATAAAAAAAAAAAAGTATTTTCCCTGCCCTCCCTCAAATCACCAATAGGTTTGTCTTCATGTGGCAAAATGGGTCCTCTTCTATAGCAGTTTGTGTTTGAGCACTGCAGAAACTTAAAAAGTCATTCCATGACACCCTCTCCTTTCCTGGCTCAATGGAAGTGGGTTAAATTGCATTGGGCATCACTTAATCTGGAAGAGGTTCATTGCTGGATCACATAACAGGTGTAATTAAAGTTTGTTAGACCCTGAGCAAATTTTTGTCCAGTTTACAATGAACTAGCCAAAATTCAATCAACCGGTTGCTCTGTTGGCACCATTCTCTCTACGTCTACATCCTTTGAAAAAAAGGAACGGAGTCTACAATTGTTGGCCCAACAGTGCCTGCATCCAACCAGATGCAGGCATTCTGGTATTTTGACAGCTGGTACTGCTGGCTCTAAGAATACTGTGGGCGCAATGGGAGATTCGTCCATCTATGCTATTAATCGTGGATGGAGCAATCCAATGATTGAACAAAAGAGATCTATGGGTGTATAGCTAGCTTTAGGCTTAACCCTTTTTATAGAGTAAGCTGAGATTTGCATATGGTGTGTATTTATCTGGCTTAAAGCTGATCTAAACTCAACATGAGCTATTTTTAATCCTTATGCTGCTAGCATTAGTAAATAAGATGGTATATATTAACTTTGTGTTAAATGCTTTTTTTTTTTTTTCTCTACATTTCTTCAGTTACTTCCTGGTTTCTGGCCTAGGCTAAAATGTCCTACATCCCAGTAGATTTCATGGGCATTTTTCCAAGTCCATCATCCAGGACGGCTTACAGAGAGAGAGAGAGAGAGAGAGGCTGCTCCCGCCTAACAGGAAACACATGATCCACATTATAAAAAAGACTGCGCACCAGTAGTACTTCAGTTTGTGTTTCCTCCGGCCTGACAAGAACTCTGAAGAAGTTTGTTATTTTTATGGCCTTCATGCCAGACAACAGGGGCCTCCCGGCTACAGCATCCCAGAACAGGGGCAGTGAACCTGGGGTTGCATGTAGCTTGGGCTTGTTCAGGCTGCCCTGGAAAGGAGCCTTGCATTTTTACTCCAGGAGACCCCCCCCCCCCCCCCCTTCTCCATGGGAGTCTGGTCAACCGCATGCCTGTAGTTCAGGTACACTGCTAGTGTGGGATTTTGACTCAGTGAGTCTTCCGGAGGGATAGTGTGGTCTAGTGGTGTCCTGATGCTTGCAGGGCGGCCATGTTCTTGGTAGCAAACACTGACCTGGTGGTTGGGGCTGCAAGCTCCATGCACTGTCCCAGGTGAGGCGTCCGATCCACAGCGCCAGACTGGGATCCACACTACTTGACCTTTCAGGGCTACAGAGAAGATGGTTGAAGCCATTCTGTCCTGTGCTGGTAAAGTCACCAGTGGAGACTGTAAGCAGGAAGCAGGTCTGGGACACCTGCAGACTCTGACCCCAAGGTAAGAAAGAGGCTAAAGGCAAGTTCCTCCTTTCTTACTCCCTGGTGTAGGGGGCACCAGAGGATTTGGGATGATTCTCTGTAAAATCCACAGACCAGCAGACTGCGTCTGGGGAGGCTGGCTGTTTGTGTAATCCTCTTTTCCATACCAGTGGTGGGACTTCATTTGAGTCTCCCTAGGTGGCGGAGTGCTGGTCATGGTATGATCATCTGCACCCTCTTCTCTCCTTGTAAAAGGCTCATACCACCTTGTGTCCTCTCCCTGTAGGACAAAGGAAGGGAGCAAAAGGGGAACCGCCTAAGGGACAGATGTACAGATTATCTCCTGCCTGGATACCAGCTCCAGTGCTGCAACACTCAGTTTCCTAGAGAGCATTGCAGAGAAATGACTAAGTGTCTTGGTTTTCATTTGCTGGCTGAGCACCTGATTAATATGGATTGATCAAGGCAGCTGGCTTCCCCAAATCTTTTTGGAGGGAATACTGCATGGTTGGAGCAGAGGCATCCAGAATCCCTGACTACTCCCAGTTGGGGGGAGGGGGTGCATGTTTGTTGAGGCTGGTAAACTATGTTGGTAAGCCAAAACAGAATGCAACCAGATAAGCTGCAGATCCCCCTGAAGGGACAGCTATGAGGTGGTTGTGTAAGCATTCCCTGGTGCCATCCCAGGAGTATTACAGCAGACTTTATCTGGTCTGCAAAGCTACACCATATACTCTGGTCCCACCATGACACTTGCTATAATTTGTGGCAAATAGCCACAAGGTGGTTACCCTTAGGAGGAGTTCCTCCCTTTGGGTATTGGTTGCTGTGGGTGTTTGCATGCCTCCCACAAACAGAGTGAATGTGCTTTGTGTTCTTATCCACCATTGTGTGGTCATTTGGAGGCAGAGGGCCTAACGCCTATAAAATGCAGAGCTGGGGCTGGCTAACCCAGAGATCAGCAGAAGCTGCAACCTGTTAACCCCTTCCTACACTTAAGTCACACTTGAGCAGGGCTCCAGGGGTCTACTTACGCTATCAATTACATCCTGTTTTCAGGGTCTACTGTGGGTTAAGCAGGACTTTCTGTTTTTGGATTTGGGGCCAGTTCACACCATAGAAAGGCTGTCCGGATGCGTTCCGGATGCTTTTCTGCATGCGTGTTTTAAATGCAGTCCAGTGCAGTTTTTTCCCCCTACTTAAAATAAGGACAGTACAGTAAAAATGCAGAATGTTCTACTTTTTTATTTTTTATTTATTTTTTTTTTTTCTGGAGCTGGAACGCACTAGAAAAGAGTGCACTGGTGTGAACCAAGCCATTGAAAGCCATATAACCTATTTTCCATGCGTTTTTGATTGGGGGGGGGGGGACACACCCTGCATGTGGTGTGACTTTGCCTTAGGCAATAACCCATTCCTAGGCTGAACTAAAAGTTTAGATGTGGAATCCTGCATGATTCAATTGGCAGACTCCTGGGTGTAACCTCCATGCAAGACTTGCATGGACACACCCAAGTTTAATTGTTGCTCGTTAATGCCTGCAGGTGTTGGTGTTCTGATGGCTTTAGTTGCACTCTTCAAGGCTTATTCAAAGGTGCCAGAAGCTTTCATTTATCATAGATTTGTATATGTTATGAGCTGGGTGGTTTTATCTGTCTCCCACCGTAGTGTGCACTATATAAAGTAAGTTATGGATACAGCAATTGCTGTTAATTTACATTGTTTAAATATACAGTTAAGGAGACTCAGTTTTGCTTCTGTTCCAAATAAGTTATTTGGTTATGTCTACGAGCTGAAGCTGTACCTACTATAGGGTAACAGTATCTGCTGTGCACTCCAGTGTGTGTGCGCCTAGACTTCTGTCACCCGGAGCTCCCTGAGTTCCACCATATAGATGTGTAATGGATTGGAGCCGGAGACTAGGCTATAACTATGACTTATGATTCTACCAATTGTTAGCTTTGTGGCATTGTCATTAGATACATATAAATGGCTGTGTGTGGGCTATTAGATAAATACTCTGTATCTGTCCTTATACTTCAAGTATGTTATAACTCTATGTATTTAAATACTCAACATTGGAGCTTATGCTTGTGTTTTGGGTTATATTCTTATGGTACCATTGTGGTTCATGCCTCATATGCAATCTAATATATTAGAGGAAGTAAACCCAGATTGGGTTTACTTCCTCTGTATTCCCCCTGTAATGTAGAAGCATAATGGGCTACTATGCATCGCACAGTAGCCCATTATGTGCCACTTACCTGAAAACGAAGCCTGTGATGTCCAGTGCTGGCCGCGTCCATCTTCTGCCCCTCTTCCTTCCGGGGCCGCGACTCCAGTGCTGTGACTGGCCGGAGTCGCATGACGTCACTCCCGCGCGTGGGAGCCGCTAGTCACGCCACGATCGCACGGTGGCCGTTTTTCCTCCACTGCGCATGTGTCGACATGTCGGCACATTCATTACCCTGCATATCTCTTGAACCGTGCAGGTTTAGGAGATATGCAGTGCACCTACAGGGAAGCCTTATCATAGGCTTACCTGTAGGTTAAAGTGGTTGTCATGAGTTGACAACCACATTAACTCTCTGAGGCTACATTTCCAATGTTGCGACCCAAAGGTTGCATGATTTTAGATTGCGTCTTTGATCCATCTTCAGTCCCTGGATTTGGGTTGCATCAGAGATCACATCTCTATGGTTAAGGGACCCTTTCCTGGGTCGCTGTAACCTTGAATCACATAGGTTGAAACAATTGCCATTTGAAATCTATGGGCTGTGACTTGTCATGCAACTTTGTGTTCAGGGTCGCATGGCGAGTCGCACTAGTAGTAACTGAACCTAATGGTTAAAAGGACAAGCTGGAAGTTTAGCCCTCATTGGTATACGTGGCTGTATGAATTGGGAGGCTTTTACCGGACCTTTACATTGTCTTGCGCAATCGGTTGTCCTAATGCATTAAGGTTCATACACAGCAAGGGTATAAATTTCTAAAACCTGCCATACGGACAAAGCCATTTTGTCCGGTGGAGACTGTAAGCAGGAAGCAGGTCTGAGACACCTGCAGACTCTGACCCTAAGGTAAGAAAGAGGCTAAAACTGGGTTTCTCCTTTTCTTTCTCCCTGGTGTAGGGGGCACCAGAGGTTTTGGATTGACTCTCTGTACAATCCACAGACCAGCAGAGTGGGTCTGGGGAGTCTGGCTGTTTGAGTATCCCTCTTACTCTTCCGTTCACTGACAGACGCAGCCTTCTTAAGACACGTGGGGTTATGCTCATATCACTAGGAGTAGACTAGGCAAAAATAAAACCAAAGCATAGGTTGGCCCCTCCCAGGGGGCTGTCCTCACCTTAGCATATAATCCCCTTGCTCTGCATAGCACATCAGTTTTTAATTGCCTAGTGCAAGGAGTAGACCTGGTTCCCTATGGGATCTGCGGCCTCCTGAAGATTTTTTTCTGATGAAGACTGCTATCAAGAAGCTGGCTGGTGGTATAGAGGATATCTAGTATCCAAAGCTTTCCCCAGTCTGGCCGACACTATGCGAGCTACCCTTAGCGGGGACCCACCGCATAGGGCCCGTTCCGTGCGGGCTGCCAGTGGCTGAAACCCACTAGAGCCCAGTGACTGGTTCGCCTGTCCAGGGGCCTGGCCAGCAGCATGCCTCTCTATGGGGAGGTAAGTCTGCTCCGGACAGCTTCTGTGGTAGCCGGCCAGTGGGGGTCTGTTAGTAGGGACACACTGGGTGGTATCCCTTTGAGGATTATCTCCGCCCCCCCCCCTCCCCCCCCCCGCAGTACCGCACCTTGCACTGATCATTCGGAGCACTGCATTAAGCGGTTCACCGCTTGTTCGCCGCCGACCGTGTCATTTTGCTATAAACTCTGCTTGTGTTAATGGCAGCATCCGTTTGTTTGGTAACCATGTGGTTTTCAGCCTGTCCTCTGGCGGCCCCCAGTGGTAATTTTTGATATTACAGGAAGTGTTTTAAAAATGGAAGTAGTGTTTCCGGTTTCACTTGGACAACGTGGCTGACGCTCGGTGGTGCAGGCTCTTGAAGTGCAGTGGATTTTTGGGCATTGCTCATTCCGGTCACAGTGCTGAGGCATCTAAAATGGTAAGTATAGCTGGCTCTCCCTGGGTGCTGGTAGCGGTGGGTGAAATCCTCCCGGGTCTCCCTGGCTGATTTGTGGGGTAGAGGTGGTGGTCGCACAGTGGGGGTGCCGGAAGGCTGGGATGTCAGAGGCTGGCAATGCCATGGCAGGGGTACCTGCGGATCAACAATCCACCCCAGGAACCTTGGTGTCCTTGGAACAGCTGAGGGCGGTATTTGGGGAATTCTTTCCCCGGGCGGGGGACCTGGTTCAGGGGGGCCCCAAGAAACACCCACCACCCCCCCTCATTCCTCAGGTGAGGATTCAGATCCAGAAAGCGCCTCGGTGGTCACACCTGTGGACCTATCGGAGGGTGAACTGCCCTCAGAAGGCGAAGGTGATCAGGAGGCTCCTTTTTCACGTGATAAAGCGATAGTGGCCGCTCTGATCACTGATATCCGCGACCCCATGCGGCTTGACCAAGCAGGGGAGTCGCATGAGTCCACATATATTTGTGGCTCACTAAAACCCCCTAGGTCCCCTAGGGCTTCCCCTTATGATCAGGTGTTTGAACAGGTGGTGTTCAAGGAATGGCTGCGGCCACCAAATTCCTTTTCTTTTCCTAAAAGCTTCGCTGTTCGCTACCCCTTTGAGGATAGCTTTACTAAGAGATGGGCTTCCCCAACGGTGGACCCCTCAGTGGCCCATCTGAATAAGGCAACGACCATTCCCTTGGAGGGGGTCGCCGTCTTTTAGGGAAGCGCCCGATCGCCGCACGGAGGCACTGCCTAAGGCACTGGTCTTGTTGGCTGGGTCAGCCATGCTGCCCGCGCTAGCGGCTGCAATGGCGGCACAATATCTTCACGAGCATGCGGCTGCACTGCACACTGGTTTAACTTGTGAGCGTGCTGAGGTGCATAGGGCACAACATTTGGAAGAGGGTCTCTACTACATATGCCATGCTGCTTTGGACCTTCTTCCCATATTGTAAAAAATATCATCTGTTTTTGCAATTGTTATCAGGCAGGTGCTGTGGCTCCGCTCTTGGTCAGGCGACCAGGCTTCAAAGAAAGCTCTTGCAGATCTTCCCTTTCAGGGAGGGCGTCTGTTTGGCCCACAGTTGGATGAAATCATTAAGGATTTCACGTGAGGGAAGAGTACTTTCCTTCCAGAGCCGAAGCGGCGGGATTTTCGCCGTAGGCAGAGCCCTGTTTCTTCAGGTCAGAAGTTTTTTCGGGCACCCGGCTCAGCGGGTAAGGGCTTTAAGTCCGGTAAGGCTGCCGCTGGGCATAGTAATAAGCCTTGGCAGCATAAGTCCTAAAAAACGAAGGATATATCAACCTCCGCATGATGGGTTGCTCCCACCCGACTCACGGGTGGGGGGCCAGTTGCTGGGGTTCGTAGACAGATGGCCTGCCTGCATCACCGATCGGTGGGTACTGGAGGTGGTGTCCTCTGGGTACAGGATAGAATTCATTTCTCTGCCCCCAGAAAGGTTCTTACCTTCAAACTTGGGACGCCCTCAGGGGCGCCGGGAGGCGCTTCTAGGCGCCGTTCAGGCGCTTGCCGAACAGGGGGCGATTGTACCGGTACCCATGGCGGAAAGATTTTGCGGGTTTTACTCAAACCTCTTTGTGGTGCCCAAAAAGGGCGGTGTCAGGCCAGTTCTGGACCTGAAGGCATTAAACTGCTTCGTAAAGACGAAGCGATTCAGGATGGAGTCCATCCGCTCGGTCGTGGCCGCCCTGCACCAAGGGGAATTCATGGCGTCCCTAGATATCAGGGACACGTATCTCCATGTTCCAGTTTGTCACAGTCACCAGCGTTTTTTACGCTTCGCAGTGGGGGACCTGCATTACCAGTTTGTGGCACTTCCCTTCGGGCTGGCTTCATCTCCCCGCGTGTTCACCAAGGTGGTGGCCCCGATGTTTGCGCTGCTGAGACAGAGGTATTGCGGTAGTAGCATACCTCGACGATTTACTCCTGAGAGCAGAGTCTGCTGCGGCTCTAGAGGAGAACGTGACCATCACGGTGTCCACGTTAAGAGTTCGGTTGGCTGATCAACCTGCAGAAATCATTGTTGACTCCATCCTGCCGGCTGGAATACCTGGGTCTGATCCTGGACATGGTGCAGGCAAGGGTGTTTTTACCACCAAACAAGCTCCTGACACTTTAGGCAGCAGTGCGAACCCTGTTATCACGCCAGTGGTCCTCCTTACGGTTCTGTATGCGAGTGTACTGTACTGTACTGTACTTTCGAAGCGATACCTTAGAGAGTCACACTCGGCTCTTGCAGAAGGCGATTTTGTCGCAATGGGACAAATCCCCCATATCCCTAGACAGACTGATCAGGTTGGATAATCAGTCCCGAGGATCCTTGATTTGGTGGATTTGGGCTCCGGCCCTATAGTTGGGGAAATGTTTTCTCCCCCTCAATTGGTCGATAGTAACTACGGATGCCAGCCTATCGGGCTGGGGAGGGGTCCTGGGTCAGTTCTCTGCCCTGGGTCATTGGTCAGTGCAGGAAGCTTGTCTTCCAATAAATGTACTGGAACTGAGAGCAATCAGACTTTATCTGTCACGATGGTCAGAAAGGCTGCGAGGCCTCCCTGTCCGGGTTCAGTCGGACAATGCCACGGCTGTGGCATATGTGAACCATCAGGGCGGAACAAGAAGCTCGGCAGCAGCCGCGGAGGCAGCTCTGATCTTTTGGTGGGCAGAACTTCACGTGCCAGCTCTCTCTGCAATCTACATCCCAGGCGTGGAAAACTGGCAGGCGGGCTTTTTCAGTCGCCGGACTCTGGATCAAGGGGAATGGTTCCTACATCCAGAAGTGTTCCGCCAGATTTGCCTCAAGTGGGGCACACCTCATGGCCTCCAGGTTCAATCACAAGGTACAGACCTTTGTGTGCAGAACAAAAGATCCGTTGGCGGTCGCCTCGGACGCACTGGTAGCGCCCTGGGTTCAGTATTGGTTACTGTATATCTTTCCTCCTCTAAAGCTTCTACCGCGGGTTCTGCGCAGGATAGAAGCAGAGGGAATGCAGACAATCCTGGTGGCTTCGGATTGGCCTCGGCGTCCTTGGTACGCCGACTTAGTACGGATGGTGGCAGATGTTCCCTGGCGTCTTCCACTTCGCAAAGACCTACTGTCTCAGGGGCCCATCTTGCACCCTGCTTTACCCTCGCTGGCTTTGACGGCTTGGCTATTGAGTCTCAGATATTGAGGGATAGGGGTGTCTCGGACTCCGTGATCCCTACTATGATTGAAGCACGTAAAGGTACCTCATGTAAGATTTATCATAGGACCTGGAAGGCCTATATTACCTGGTGCGAGGCAGGGGGTTGGAACCCCCGCTCTTACATAGTGTCCAGAGTACTGACTTTTTTGCAGCAAGGTCTGGACAAGAACCTGGCGTTAAGTACGCTTAAGGGTCAGATTTCGGCCCTGGCGGTTCTTTTTCAACGGCCCTTGGCGTCTCATTCATTGATCTGTACATTTGTACAGGGGGTACGTCATGTGGCTCCTCGGATACGGTCGCCTCTGTCACCGTGGGATTTGAATCTGGTGCTTTCTGTGCTGCAGAAACCACCATATGAAAAGATTAGGGACATTCCCTTGCGACTGTTGTCGCAGAAAGTGCCTTTTCTGGTTGCTGTCACATCCGCTAGGCGGGTGTCTGAGTTAGCAGCGTTATCCTGCAAGTCCCCTTACTTGGTCCTTCATAAGGACAAGGCGGTTTTGCGACCTTCCCATTCGTTTCTTCCGAAGGTGGTTTCTTCTTCATTTTAATGAGGATATTGTTCTTCCCTCATTGTGCCCGCACCCGTCGCATCCCAAAGAAGTTGAACTGCATTCTTTGGATGTGGTGATGGCTTTGCGGGTGTATTTGTTTTCTACAGCTTCTTTTCGGAAGTCTGATTCTTTATTTGTGCTGACGGAAGGGTCGCGCAAAGGCATGGCGGCCTCGTCAGCTACCATTTCTCGTTGGATAAGGAAGACCGTGACTCATGCATATGAGATTCGGGGCAAGGTTCCCCCGTTTCCAGTCAAGACTCATTCCACCAGGGCAGTTAGTACTTCCTGGGTGTTTAGACACCAGGCCTCGGTGTCTCGGGTGTGCAAAGTGGCTACTTGGACCTCAGTGCACACGTTTACTAAGTTTTACAAAATTGATGTTTCAGCATCTTCGGATGCTGCTTTTGGCCGCAAAGTATTACAAGCGGCAGTGTAGGCGCGATTAGCGCCGCCTGAGAGGGCGTTTTTCTGTTGGGTTCAGTTGTTATAGTTTACAAAATAGGTAAGTATTGCGCTTAGGATTATTATGGATTAATCAAGCTGCTGCCTTCCAGTAAGTTCTTCCTCATAGGAAGAAAACCGTATGAAATAAATGAAAATTTCTGGATATGGCGCTGCTTTAGGCGACTATGTTTTCATCAATATTTGAACATATATGGGTTCTGGTAAACTTATAAGGAACCAGTCCCCGCCAATATGATGTGCAGAGTAAAATTGGTTGTTGGTAATGTGCAAGATATGCAATATTCCAGACACAATGTGCAAAAAAATGTGTGCTAGTATAGAAAATGTGCAAGTATACAAATTGTGCAGGTAAGATATATTCCAAATGTAAAGTGCAAAAATGTGCTAGTATATAAAAATGTGCAAGTATATACAATATATACGGGTATATAAAAAAAATATATAAATACTGTGAAAAAACAAGAAACCTGTATAAACACTTGGGTATATTCAAAATTATTATTTAAAGTGCACTAGGAATATAAAGTGCTTGCAGTATTGCCTACCCACTACTTGGTAATCAAGTACAGACCCACCAAGTTATATACAGGGAATAAATAGATATAGCCAAGTTCATATGTCAATATTTCGTTGAATCACAATAGTATATTCTCCCAAAGTGCTCAGTGCTCAATGACATTTCATTTCAGTTTTTTTTATCCTGGAAGTTAATAGGTGTCTTAACAAATGCTTATTGTGGGTCACACGTGCTCCCCTCGAGGTCCCATCCTTACCAGAGAGCGCATGGAAGTATTTCTGATGTTGGTGCTGGTCCTGGTCTTGGGACGCTCCCGTTTACCGTTCAGGGAAAAAGGAAGAAAAGGAAGCCCATAGCGTAATATGTAAAAATATAACCTCGCTTTATTCGTCACTTCTGGGTTATATAATCCGGTTTAAAAAGTGGCATAAATAGCATTTAAAAACTGTCCATTAAGGTCACATTATCTGGTTTTGGCTTGGTGAACGCAACCTCCTAATAAAGTCCTGTGTACTTCCTGTACACCTTGGTTGCATTCCACCAACTAGCTCTAGAAAACCGGAAGTGACGCACAAATGTAAGCTAGGTATCAATTGACGCGTTTCGTCATCGACGTTATCAAAGGCGTTACCTAGCTACCATTCAAGCCTTCCTTAAATGCCTCCCTAGAGAGGAGGGCTAAATACGCTGCTTTTAATCTCCTTATCTGATTGGCTTAAAGTTTCCATGGAAGTAACACCGGAACAAATGTAGCGTTAACAATAAACCTGGAAACAATATATGACTATTAAATTATTGGTTAAGTATATTTACATCATGAGGCCGGGAATGTTATTGATCCAAGTCAAAATAATTATATATTTTTTAGGAATTTTTTAGATAGAGATATATATATATATATATATATATATATATATATATATATATATATATATAAATATATATAATATGAAACGTACTTAACCCGCTCTCCACAATCTTAGTTATTACCTAGTAAAATTGACCACTAATGTGATGTATACTCATCCAAATTGATTATAATATATAGACCAGAAACATTATTATAGAACGCTCATAATAAACATAAAGATAAAAATAAAAAAAATAATAGAAATGAAATCCAAATGATGTCACATATACCCATATTGTGAGGAATGTTAAAGCAATGTGTGTTAAAAATATTGTGAGGAATTTTAAAAATATTATTAAAAATTTTAATGATGGATATAGACGTAATTCAGTAGGGAAGGATAAGACCAAATTACTTTAGGGAAAGGATAAATACAGATGAAAAGGAGCTGATGTAAAAGATATAAACCAGTATGCAATATTTTTATAACAATTTAGAAATTAGCAATAAAACAGTTCAAATCAATGTCTATATTGAGGCCCGCCGGCGCCAGACTCCCCAATCTATAGATCCCCATGGTTTCATTTTGGGAAACTAATTTATTTTTATTATTTCCCCGCCAATGGGTACTAATTTTATCTATCCCGTAGAATTTCAATACTGTAGGGTCTTTATTGTGTACCTCTTTAAAGTGCTTCGAGAGGCTGTGTTTGGGGAAGCCTTTTTTAATGTTGTTAATGTGTTCTCTTCTCTTAAAAAGAGGTCTTGTGGTTCTCCCCACATACAGTAGGCGGCAGGGGCACTCAATGACATATGTCACATGTGTACTATTGCATGTTATAAGTGATTTGATATTATACTGTGCGCCATAGGTATATGATTTGAACTTTTCTAAGTTTCTGGGTTGGTTTCTAACAGTTCGACATGGTAAGCATCTTTGGCACCTATAGAAGCCCTTCATGTCATTAAAGATTTTTATCTCATTAGGGGTATTTATAATATTATGAACTAGATGGTTCCTAAGGGTGGGGGCTTTCCTATTTATAAACTTGGGCTTTTTTGGTAATGATTTATTCAAGGTCCTGTCTGTGGTAAGAATTGGCCAGTATTTTTTTTATTGTTTTTTCTATCGGTTTATAATCTTTATTGAAACTTGTTATAAAGGCTAGATCATACTCATTATTTTTCTTTTTTTTGTTCTCTTTGATGGTTAGTAGTGTTTTTCTGTCCATTTTTCCCACTGTTTCCTTTAATTTAATAAGAGTAGATTCTTGATCGCCTTTCTCTACAAATTTGTTGATAATTTGGTCCGCCTGTATATTGAAATCCTCTAATTTACCACAGTTTCTCCTGAGTCTCATTAGCTGCCCTTTTGGTATGTTCCTTTTCCATTTTGGATGGTGACAGCTTGTAACTGGAATATACCCGTTCTTATCTGTTGGTTTAAAAAAAGATTTTGTAAGTAATGTTCCTGGTGTATTCTCTATCACCAAATCCAGTCTATTTTGTATTTATCGTATTTTCCAGTAAATTTCAGGCCGTATTTGTTGTTTGTCTACCATGAACTTTTTTAAGGAATCTTCACTCCCCTCCCATAATATGAACACATCATATATATCTCCTATAGAATTAGAGTCCTGGGTATTTTTTAGTGTGTGTGTGTGTGTATATGTGTGTGTGTGTGTGTGTGTGTGTATATGTGTGTGTGTGTGTGTGTATATGTATATGTGTGTGTGTGTATATGTATATGTGTGTGTGTGTGTGTGTGTGTGTGTATATATGTATGTGTATATATATATGTATGTGTGTATATATATACACTGTGACTCCCATAAGTCCATGAAGAGGTTGGCTACGCTTGGTGCATATCGGGCTCCCATCGCAGCCCCTTTTGTCTGTATATAGTATTCCTTTTCGTACCAGAAATAATTTGATTCCATGCACATTTTTTATCCTTCCAAGATGAAATTAATTTGTTGTTTTTTCATATTGGTTAGTTCGTGTAGGAGGTATTTAAGGAAGGCTTGAATGGTAGCTAGGTAACGCCTTTGATAACGTTGATGATGAAACGCGTCAGCTGATACCTAGCTTACGTTCGTGCGTCACTTTCGGTTTTCTAGAGCTAGTTGGTGGAACGCAACCAAGGTGTACAGGAAGTACACAGGACTTTATCATTAGGAGGTTGCGTTCACCAAGCCAATACCAGATAATGTGACCTTAATGGACGGTTTTTAAATGTTATGCCACTTTTTAAACCTGATTATATAACCCAGAAGTGACGAATAAAGCGAGGTTATATTTTTACATATTACGCTATGGGCTTCCTTTGCTTCCTTTTTCCCTGAACGGTAAACGGGAGCGTCCCGAGACCAGGACCAGCACCAACATCAGAAATACTTCCATGCCCTTTACCCCTGCAGGGGTAGCGCTCTCTAGTAAGGGGGGGAACCTCGAGGGGAGCACGTGTGACCCACAATAAGCATTTGCTGAGACACCTATTCACTTCCAGGATAAAAAAGACTGAAATGAAATGTCATTGAGCACTTTGGGGGAATATACTATTGTGATTCAATGAACTTGGCTATATCTATTTATTCCCGTATATAACTTGGTAATCAAGTACAGACCCACCAAGTAGTGGGTAGGCAATACTGCAAGCACTTTATATTCTTAGTGCACTATAAATAATAATTTTGAATATACGTAAGTGTTTATACAGGATTCTTGTTTTTTCACAGTATTTATATATTTCTTATATACCCGTATATATTTTTTATACTTGCACATTTTTGCACTTTACATTTGGAATATCTTACCTGCACAATTTGTATACTTGCACATTTTCTATACTAGCACACATTTTTTTGCACATTGTGTCTGGAATGTTGCATATCTTGCACATTGCCAACAACCAATTATACTCTGCACTTTATGATATTGGCGGGGACTGGTTCCTTATAAGTTTACTAGAACCCATATATGTTCAAATATTGATGAAAACGTAGTCGCCTAAAGCAGCTCCATATCCAGAATTTTTAAATTTCAGTTGTTATAGTTTGCCCACCCCTCTTGATTGGCACAGCTTTGGGACGTCCCCACGTGTCATAAGAAGGCTGTGTCTGTCGAACGGAAGAGTAAAAGGGATTTTATTATTTACCGTTAAAAATCCTTTTCTCTGAGTTCACTGACAGACGCAGCACCCACCCCTCTGCGTTGGTTTTGTACGGCTTGTTCCGAACTGATGTGCTATGCAGAGCAGGGGGATTATATGCTAAGGTGAGGACGGCCTCCTGGGAGGGGCCAACCTATGCTTTTGTTTTATTTTTGCCTAGTCTACTCCTAGTGAGATGAGCATAACCCCACGTGTCATAAGAAGGCTGCGTCTGTCAGTGAACTCAGAGAAAAGGATTTTCTTTTCCGTTCACTGACAGACGCAGCCTTCTTATAACACATGGGGTTATGCTCATCCTACTAGGAGTAGACTAGGCAAAAACAAACAAGTGTAGGTTGGCCCCTCCCAGGGGGCCGTCCTCACCTCAGCATATAATCCCCCTGCTCTGCATAGCACATCAGTTTTCTTTTGCCTAGTGCAAGGAGTAGACCTGGTTCCCTTTGGGATCTGTGGTCTCCTGAATATTCATCTGATGAAGACTGCGATCAAGAAGCTGGCTGGTGGTATAGAGGATATCTCGAATCCAAATCTTTCCCCAGTCCGGCCGACACTATGCGACCGCCCTTCGGGGTGACCACCGCATAGAGCCCGTTCCGTGCGGGCGGGCAGTGGCTAAAACCCACTAGAGCCCAGTGACTAGGTACGCCTGTCCAAGGGCCTGGCCAGCAGCATGCCTCCCCTAGAGGATGGTAGGTCTGCTCCGGTGGCTACCGCTGCGCCCGTCGAGGATTGGTGAGTGGACCCGCCACCAGTGGGGCTTCCCGCCAGCGTATCACAGCCGGCCTGACCCCTTTCTAAACCTAAGCTCTATAGGAGATATGGTGGTCGGTCGAAGAACTAGCGTCAGAAGTAGTCTACTTATAAGTCC
>BLSH010437196.1:3919214-3930230 GCA_018402905.1 Glandirana rugosa
CCCCCCCCCCCCCCCCCCCCCCATCCTAAAATTTTCACCAGTCGCCACTGCGCAAGAGTCCTAGGGATGTGTGCCCACCACAGTGACTGGGGTTTAAGATGAAACTGCATGCTTGTGCCTTCCCGCATGGCGAAAATCAAGGAATCACCCATTACTGATTAGATGACAATCCCAGTCAATGCTCTCCCATCATACGCTGTGTCTCTGAGAACCTGAAGGCAGGAAACAGTGGAGTTTATATCCTATGGGTGTGTCCAGGAGTCCTGGGGATTGTGGGAGCCCACTAGATTGTGGAAAAAGGAATTAGGGGCCAAAACAAATTGCTGAACAAGGTGATCAACAAGGGACTCCACTACAGCATGATGTGTAAATATGCTCCTGCCTATCACTGTTTTGTCATAGGATACCCATTACTAGGAAGAATAGCAAGGGTGCAGAACATGCTGACAAAAAAAAAACTCATTACATGCTTTGTTGGCTCTCTGAAATAATTTGAAAGGGTTATGTGCACAGTACTGTAACAAAATTGTCAATTGTATCTTTCATTTTTGAAGTGACCCAAGTTTTTCAGATTTGACAAGGTAGGATTTACCAGGCTACCCTTTGAACATCCTGTTAGGATGATAATGACTCTACTTGATCCATGCGGGCGCTCATGCCCCAAGACCAACTACGTGACAGAGTTAATTAAGGTTAGAGACCCCAGGGTGGCTAACTAGTGTGCTAGAACCTGATTCATTCGGTCACAACCCTTCCACATGTTTGCCCCCACTATTCTCCATAAGCAGAATCTCCTATCAAAAGCATATCTTCCCAAACAATATCTGGACTGGATGACACTTGCTTAAATGAGGTTTCCTTAATCCTCATAACACATCCAATATATTTGTTGTCAACGTTCAATGTTGCTTCACAAATCTTGATAACTGCTCCAACCGGAGAAACTCAAGCCCCACTGCTATTAGCAGATTTCTTCTGCTTCACTAGCGAATAATTATTACCTGTTCTAAATTCCAATTCCACAAGGTTAGAAGTCCCTCAATACCCTTAAGGGGAGGTGCCTCTTCGCAGAAAGGTGTCGCTTTTAAGGTCTACTTCATAATACCAACCATCTGCATCTCTCCCTATTTATACACGGTTTCAAACCCAACCAGAGACTGACGGGGACATTGTGCAATGCCCTGAGGACATGACCTAAATTAAAAGGGTACTGCACCTTTCTACACTCGGTACTATAGACCAGGGCTCGATATTTCAAGTCTTGAGTTACTCGCCACCAGTTGCCCCGCCAATAAACATGCCCTCGTAAATCTCATGAAATGGCACGGTTAAATGTTTATGTAGAATTAAGATACAAAAATATTTAACTACTTTAGCAATATTAACCTAAAGCTTATCAGGGCAGCAGGGATTACAGAGAGCAATTGGGTGGATTGCCGGCTGGATCAGAGTGGGGATCTGCTGTCAAAGTCCTGCCTCCTGGACTTGCATTGGACCAGTGTGCTGTCTATCATAGGAGATGGTCCAGGAGGCGGGACTTTATTTGACAGAGGCCGCTATTTCATATCCAAGCTGTCACAGATCCCGCTCTGTGTGATCCGGCCGGCTCTCCACTGATCAGCCAGGAAACTGTTGGCCCAGTCTGCCTCTGCTCCCACGCTTGCCCTCGTTTAATTTACATTCACTAAATGTGATCAGGTAAGTGGAAATTTTGAGGGCTGTTAGACCATGCAAACATGATCTGCTCAGATAAGTCTCTAGCTGTTCTGTTTTTGTGTGTGTTTTTTGTTTTTTCAGTTCCAACCGTAAGCAGTGGGATAGTAGACCTGATCCTTATGCAAGTTTAATGTCTCAGAAGGAGAAGGAATGGGTGATCAAACTGCAGATGATCCAGCTACAAAGTGAAAACCCACATCTAGATGACTATTACTACCAGGTACAGTGGAGGCGATGAGAGCTTAAAAGGCCAATTCAACCAAAATTGCCATTTCAGGTTTGAGAGGCCAGCAGGGAGTTGTGTCCCTTAATGTCTTGTATTGCACAAGGGCTGGGAATTCTAGATTTCCCCATCTGCTGCAGTCAACTACAAATATCACATGGTTATAGCTTAGGGTATGTGCCACTGCCTGTGTAAACCAATACTGCTAGTGCTAACATCTATGCTCTGCAAGCAACAGTATTTCCTATATTTGCACTTTACTACTGTAAAGCCAATATAAATATACTCTTGGATTCTGTGTACTGTTTTCTTAAGTTGGTGCTGGCCCGGGCCACATGTGATGCTGAGCCTCCATGGTTGACCCTATTCACACCTTAAAGCGATACTAAAGGTTCATTTTTTAAAATTAAGCAGTTCATACTTTCCTCCTCTGTGCAGCGGTTTTGCACAGAGTGGCCCTGATTCTCCTCTACTGGGGTCCCCCAGTGGTACTCCTGGCTCCTCCTCCTTATCGGGTGCCCCGTCAGGGAAGAGCTTTCCCTGGGGGCACTCGTGCAAGTGCACTCCCATGTCCTGCTGCTGCACCCATTGACAGACAGCAGGACTCTGTCCCGGCCCCCACATGCTTCTTTTAGGTGCTCTTAAAGTCTATGGTGCCAAAATGTGATTCACCTACTTTAGAACTATAAGCCACGTGATGCTCAGGTATGAACAAGCCCGTTGAGGATGTGTTTCTGTATCTTGAGCATTGTTGCACCTTGCGAATTGCACAGCAAAATGCTCGAGTGTTAATGGGGGCTTAAAGAACTGAAATCCAATAAATGAAAAGGGTTGGCCAGGGACAGACGGGCTGAGGTAGGAAGTGCTAGATGATGCTGAACATCCTCCAGCCAAGAAATAAGTTGGCTGCTATTTGATTTGCTGCAGCTTCTAATGCAGCTTGTAAAAAGCTCAGTGTTCAGTGAAATCGGAGTAAGCCCTTTCAGGACAGGAGAGAGGAGCTTATGCAACTAAGACTGAATGTATGGATGGAGGTGAGCCTTTATAAAAAACAAAAACAAAAAAAACTTTGTGGTGGCATTATTATTATTATTATTATTATTATTATTATTATTATTATTATTATTATTATTCCAGTGCTAACCGGGCCTTTGACGGACTACAACTCCCAGCCCATCCTCTGCAGGTCCCGTGGACCTGCCCTCTGGTAGTGACTCTCCTTTCCCTTGACTGGCTCCCACAGACTGTACACTTTCCTCTCCCAGCCTGCTCCAGAACTTTATCTTCCAGTCCCAGGGACTGTCGCTCACCACACCGGTGGATACTTCAAAGTCTCTCTCCTCCTGTAGCACCTCCGCTGTTCTCCTGCTCCTCCTGTGCGGCTCCAGGAATCACTCTCCTTCCTGGCTGCACCCGAGCTCCCAGGCCTCAAGGTTACCCTCCCCAAACTGGGATAACCTCCTGGCTAGGGGCTTGCACCACAATGCCTCTGCTACGTCTCCAGACTTCCACCCGACCCTACTCCTCCCAGATTGGGCTAACTATGAGTATTTAAGGAGGCCTGCCCCCTGCCAATCCTGCTTGGGCATTGGTCAGAGCTCCTTTAGAACACTCCAGAAGGCTCCACCCACCTCCCAGCTTTCTGACCAGCAAACCTTCTCTAGGTTTCTAGAGAGAAGTGGAAGATTCTGGTGACCTCATCTGTCAAGTCCACCCAATCCTCCGAGCTTCTCCTCCCAGCCCAGAGCAAAACATTCAGGCCTGCGCACCACAGTCAGGTCTGACTAAATTTACCTCTCCTAGCCAAAAAAAACTTGCTAGAAAGCAGACCTTTACTATGGGGACGCTACAAATATTGTAGCACCCTGGTATTAGGCAGGGTTGCTAACAGATTTAGTCTGCTAGGTGGTAATTCTCCTGGCAACTTTTTAGGGAGATCCACTGACTTTCCCTAAATCTGCATTTGATGCACCTATCTCTTCTGTCACTGGGTGGCATTAGATTAAGGGCATAGTGGATGCAGACTAGGAGTGGATGGGTTGTCTCATCCAATTGGCAGGGGTTTTCTTTGGCCCCATGGCCTGCTGGGAGAGCTTATTTATTCAGGAGAAGTTAGGCAATCGGTGTTCTGTGCCACCTGGATGGCTGTCTTGGTGGGACATGTGTTGTACTGCTCCGGGTTGCTAGGCTAGAAGCCTGAGGTCTATCCCAATAGCACCTGGCTGCTAGGCTGTTTGAGGCCTATACAGGTTTGAGAGAAGCAGCGCGGGGTTGGGGCTTCAGTCCTAGAGCCCAACCAAGTTGCAGAGGTTCAGCTGGACGGAGAACCGAATTGTTGCCAGAGGCGAAGGAGAAGCAGTTGCCATCGGACGACACCTCCAGTTGCCAGGGGCAACTGAGGATCAAGGCCAGAGGTAAAGGTGAAGCATTTGCCACCAAGGGATAACCACTCATTACCAGGGGCTAGTTTATGGAAGTCTAAAGAAGTACCAGAGTAGTCTCTTGACCAGCTGGGGACGGTGAAGAAGTGGGACAGCTTCAGCAGAGTGCCCAGCCAGGGACCCAGCGGGTTAGCGTGGGTGAAGCTTGAGTATACAACGGGTTGTGGAAGAGCCCAGGGGATCTAGTGAGAGACCCGGGAGCTCAGTGAGTTAAGATCTAGAGTAGGATACTGTGAGTTGCATGTACAGATCTTGACTGTTGAACGTTCAGTTGCCATAGACAGCAGTTCTACAAATTAGCTGCATCCAGCTTAAAGGCCCTCTACCTGTATAGTTGTCTATTATTTTTGTATCAGTCTGCTAATTGCTATTGCGTCTGCCTAAGGGTGTTCTGGTCCTAACCCTCTCTCCACCTGTTCTGTTCAGAGACCATAAATCTTTTTCTTGCATCCAAAAAGTGACTGGCGCCCAGGTTTCCAGCTTGCAGTACACCCACCATGGCTTATAAATCACCACTAGGCCTCTAAGGGTCGGGGACACTGCTACATTATTCTTCCTTCAAGTATGGAAAAATACCTGGTTATCTTTCTAGGAATCCAGTATCTTTGTAACATCCCATGCACTGAACAGACACCACAGCATTCTCTGTGATGGAAAGGGGGAGGTGTTGTGCATAGATAAGCCCACGGTGAAATGGCATGGGAACCCTAGAACAGTATGTGGCAATGGATCAAACGTTAATTCAGGGAGATGGAAAAACTGACAATAGAAAGGATAGATTCACCTTACTGAACAGGTTACACCCCAAATATGGGTATAGCATGTTCAGAATCTGACCCCCATCCCCCACCCCCCCCCCACCACACTACTCCTTGTGGCAGCAAGCTGGGATCTTCACGGTGTACACAATTCTCGCTGTCACAATTCAAAGAGCGTGGCAGTGCGGGGCTCTACCCACAAAACTGCGACATTGATTTACAGATCCCAGTGAATCATTGAAGTACCGAAAGCCTTTGAGACTTGTAGTTCTCAATAACCTACTACAGTGCTGTTAAGCACTGTGGTGGTAGTTTATTGATTCTTCTTGTGTGTATAAAACTGCCTGCCCTTACGATTTATGGGCAGACAACTTACACTGACAGTCTGCAGGAAACCTACGTGGCACTAGAAATCTGCTGATCGCTGGTACAATGCTTTGCAGGCTCCTAAAACAAAAAAAAAATAGTAAATGCACATTTTTTTTTTACCTGCAAAAAGTACATTTATTTTTGTTAATGTGAACTTCTCCTTTTAAATTGAATGCAGCCACTACATCCGAGGACTGATGAGCTTTAGAACATTTTTTGGATTTTAGAAATGCTATAATTAAAAGATATTCTGTGACCTGCTATGGTCCTCTTACAAATGACCATGTGGAGAAATAGAAGATGTAGTTAAAATTTTGGAATTTTTAATTTTTTTTTTTTTGTATGCAGACCTACTACGAGAGACTGGAGCGGCGGTTGGCTGAGGATGAACTTTTGGGTGAACGCAAAAAAAAAGAACCTCCCAAACTTGTTACTCCCTATATCCAGAAAGCGGAGACCTATGAATCTGGTATTATACTTATAAACTTGTCTCTTACTTGTTTAGTGCTTGGGCAACACTGCCTCATTCTAGGGGATGCTTTTTGTAATTTTATTGCAGCAATCAATATAGTGTGATAGGGTGCAGGATACTCCCCTTGTAACAGCCTTTAGCTGGCCAATTCCTCCTACCCCAGCAGCAATCTCAAACTCCATGCAAGCAATCATAGTGCTTACAGAAATCTCAGGCACTTGCATCCCCAAGCACGTGCACACCTGGGCTCCATAAGCAAAGTTTTACTCCAAGCCCAAGAACAGCTGTCTGCCACCCAAGCTCCATGCAACATTCTCCAGTGAGGAAGAAAAGGATCCCTCTCCAGGCCAGTCTCTGTAGGTGATACCCTCCAGCAAATCTCTCCATCCGATCTCCTTCAGGCCCTCAGCCAAGCGCATGCTGAGGCCCAAATAGCAACTCCAATATACAGGCTGCCCCAGGATAAGAATGCTGAACAGGCTTCCCAAACCTTTTATATTCTCCCCAACCACCTTATGGGTGCCTCCTCCCAGGAGTTGGTGAAGGTCAGATTAATATTTATAACTTCAATGGTTGACCCTCCCAGCTTTTTTTTTTTTTTTTTGAAGCTTCTCTCAGAGGCAGGCAGGTGGGAGCAATCAACCACCAGGAAACCTGCCCAGAACTTAAAAAAATTTAGCCTTACTTGGGTCCCTTTCACATGAGCGGACCACCTACTCTCTATGGGAAGGCGGGTGTAAATGGACATGTCTGTTTAAAACCTCCTGCATCTGTTCCGATCTGGTTCCCTGCCCATCGATCGGATGACAATCGGAGGGAAACGGACAGGCAGTCCATTTCCATCCACCTGCCCCAGAGAGAACAGCGGGCTGTGTCCTTGTTCACTCTGCATAGCGGAGCGGACACAAACCCGTCATCCGCTTGCTCAAAGGGGATCAGCAGACAGATCCCCCACTGAGCAGATGGAACCGACTGATGGAGTCCACCCCGTGTGAAAGGGGCCTGAGGCAGGGAGCTACATCTGTTTTAAAGATAGACTGTGTATTGTATTTGTCAATATTTCTATAGATTTCAGCATATAAAAAACCTTGCATGGAGGTGGCCATCTAATAATTTAGAACAATTGTGCAATCCTGCCAGTGCTTTGGTTGGCCTTCACTCTTAGTCTTTTGATTCTGTTAATTGAATATGCTTTTAACACACCTGGATGGACCAAAAATCAGCCCTGCACCATTTCTCCCAATACAGCACACAACATTGCAGGTTCAAAATTATTGCTAATGCAATGCACCATTTGGTATGTGTTTATAGCAATGCAAAGTGAGAAATAGGTTTTATAAAGGATTATGCTGGGTCAACTGTTTATGTAGACTGTGGGGCAAATGGGACCAACAATATTGGGATACCTAATGTTGGGTTTTTGGATTTTACGTAGATGTAAACACAAACACTAACCTCCTCATTAGCTTAACTTGGTGGTATAAAATCAATAGTTATTTCTTATTTTTAAGCTTGCTGCCTTCCTTAAAATACTATGGTGATCCTGCCATGAAGGTCCTTGTTCAGGCACTTCTGTTATAGGAAGTGGCTGATGAATTATTCCTAATTTTTACCTAAATTTAACTTGTGAATAACACATTGTGTGTTGAAATGTTTTGTCCCCTGTTGTCTCCATAAGAAAACCAGTCCTGAGAAATTCCGTACAGTACATCCATCGCTGCAAAACTAAAACTAACCAGAAGATAATGCAGTAGATTTTCCAGTGCTCAAGGGCAACAAAAGTTGACATACATTTATTTGTAAGACATGGCTGCTGTTTATAGTTTATCAGTTAGGGCTTATGCCTTAGACCAGTGATGGCGAACCTTGGCACCCCAGATGTGTTGGAACTACATTTACCATGATGCTCATGCACCCTGCAGTGTAGTTTAGCATCATGGGATATGTAGTTCCAAAACATCTGGAGAGCCAAAGTTCACCATCAGTGCCTTAGACTAAATCTAAATGTAATCAAAATCTAATCTAGTTCATTGAGCCAGTCCTTTAGAAGTGATGGCTGCATTTTTTTTTTTTGTTTTGTTTTTTGTCTTTTTAGGCTGAGAACATTTTTTGTACATACAGACACATTCCCAATGACCTGCCAAAAATCCAATGTCCATATAACATGTTTATACTGTACTAAAATCTCAAATCCTCTCTTCCAAAACGAAGACTAATGCAGCCACCACACCTGACTGGGTAAAGCTTGGCAATACACTTTTTTTTCATATAAAATATTCTTTATTCCACATAAACCAGGTGGATGGCAGAATCCCCACTCAGACAATGTGTTCTGAAAGCAGCACCAGCTGCTGATTGGCTGCAGTGATTCCCACGGTTTAAGGAAAGATCTCCAATGTGCCCTTTTGACAGAAGTTGATCAAATGGCTTCAAGAATGGGTTGACCAGACGTTCTGGGGACAGTCCCTGCATGGAGGACACTGTCCCCGGATTGCAGTGGTGTGGGGGGGGGAGGGGGCAGCTGGTCCTCTCGCCTCAGGTCAGTGGCATAGCATCCATGTGTGCAGGGTGTTCACTGCACATGGGCCCAGGGGGGGCATTGTGACACACTGCACCCATGGATGGTCCTCTGGTTCATAGCCGGGGATCAGTGCAGTGAGAGGGACAGCTGTGATCACCAATCTCTCCATCAATCAGCTGACAGACGCATCTCCTCTCCCACCTGCGGCTGCCAGCTGAAAAGCCATGCTGGGAGATCTGTGATCAGCTGTCCCTCCTGCCGCACTGATCCCTGGCTGTTCCCTGTGCCCTCCTCCCCCCACACCCGTGTGCTCCGCTGGTCCCCTGTCCTTCTCCGCCCCTGTGTTCTCCGTCTGCTCCTCCGGTCCCCTGTTCCCGTGTGCTCCTCCAGTCCTCCGGTCCCCTGTGCTCCTCTGGTCCCCTGTCGTCGTCCTCTGCCCCTGTGTGCACCTCCGGTCCCCTGTCCTACTCCTCTGCCCCCCTGTGCTCCGTCCACTCCTCCGGTCCCCTGTCCTACTCCTGTGCCCCGCAGCCAGCTGTCGGTGATCTGTCAAGATGGAGAGAGGAGGAAGGGACCGGTAAATGTTTGCTGGCCCCTTCCTTTTCTCAATTGGACACAGTGAGCATCGCTACTGATTGCTCTTGTGCCCTTTGATAACTGAGAAGAGTAAACTCTGCTTCAATTTATGAATGAACAGGAGCCTCTGTCTCCTGTTCGTTCATTTTCAATGCCGAGGCTGCTGAGAAAGGGAATGGGGAATCTGTGTCCTCGTCCCTTTCTCTGTCTCAAAGGGGAGATGTCGGGGGTCTGTTTATCTGATATCTTACCAAAGCCCCCGAAAGGGGCTGATTAAAAAAAAAAATTGCAATGGGTATGAGAAAAATTAAGTAGTAAAAAAAAAATACAAAATAAAATTGTAAAAATGAATATATATATATATATATATATAAATAAATATATAAATATAAAAGATTTGACGCCCCTCCCACTGCTTTCAACTAGCCCAACCCCATCTCCTCCAAAAAGCATTGTGAAAATTTAAAAACAAATTTAAATTAAAAAAAAAAATAAAAATAAACTGACACCATTCAGTGCCCCACTGTCTGACACCTTCCACTGCCCGATACCCCCTTTCTCAGAAGCACTGAAAAAAAAAATAACAATGAACTTGTAAAAAATAAAAACAAAAACTGACAGTCCACTGCTCTGACACTGTCCACTACCTGCCCCCCCCCCCCCCAATCATTGTGAAAAAAAATACAAAAATAGACTCTAAAGTATTTAAAATAAAATCTTAAAAAATAAACAAGGTTCTGACACTGTCCATTGCTCTACTGACACCGTCCACTGGCCCCCAAATGAATTTTGAAAAAAGGAAAAATAAAAAAAAATTTTTTTTTGTAAAGAGTAAAATAGAATAAAATAATAAAAATAAAGATTTGCTGACCTCTACACTGAACATATGTTGGCTGGGGGGGGGGGGCGGGGGCAGGGCTGAGTAGTGCAGTAATCGGTGTAGGGATCAGGTAGGTCAGTGTAGGAATCTGTAGGTTAGTGCAGTGGTCAGGTAGGTCAGTGTAGCAATTGGGTTGCTCAGTACTCGTGGAAGGGACTCTAAAGAGTGCTAAAAGTCTGCGGGTTAGGGGGTGCAAATTTCTTGCCTTGTCCCAGGTGCTGACAATCCACGCTATGCCACTGACTGACATATATAATTTGAGATAAATATGTGTATAAAATAGTTTACCATTCGTTAATAAAAAAAGAAATGCCCCAGGATTTCATTTTAAAAATCTGTTGATCTTATTCAAGAAGGGGCAGCCACACACCAATCACAATTCGGTCAGTCCCTGCTGCTGAATTTTAATGAGTTTATGGCCAATTTAATGCACTCTATTACTTGTTTTTGGTGTTTAGAAGGTCTTTAAAGACTTGCCTGACGTGAGCCAAAAAAAGACAGCTAAAAGAGGTTTTGTACATTCGAAAATGTATCCATGGCTTTTAATTTTTAATTTTTTTTTTTTTTTTTTTTTTTTGTTTTTTAGTGGTTCACTTCGAAGGTTCTCTTGGACAGGTGGCAGTTTCAACTTGCTATAGCCCCAGGAGAGCTATAGATGCCATTTCCCATGTAATGCCAGATGAGGCAAGTATCAGATTTATTTGAGATTTTTTTTTTACTGATGTCCTTTGTAAAACTGCTATCTGGCGCCAACCTCAATACAATCAAACTACTGTTTTTTTTTTTTTTATTTTTTTTTTATTTTTTTTTTATACCAAAGTTACACTGCTCCAGAATCCTTACAAAAACCAATATATTTTTTTTACATTTTAGTATAATTCTATGTATTTTCCATAGGTATAGGGTTGAGGGCAGACAATAGTGGTTGGGTTTTTTTTTTTTTTTTCTTCTGCTTGTCAGCTTTTAGCCATAGATGTGTAGTGTTCACTCTTGGCCCCCTCTGCAGCGGATGGTGACACCCTGAAGCGGTCTTGAGGCTTTCTCTTGGAAGCTTCACTTG
>BLSH010437196.1:3953455-3967009 GCA_018402905.1 Glandirana rugosa
GATCAACTTTAACAATCAAAAATCGAAACATTGAGATCCTAAGTCAAATTTGTTTCTTTTCCGACTAACGTAACGCCGGCTGTGGAAAATTTAAGGATTTACGTCGGTTTTCTATTTCAACCTCTTGTTCAATTCCATACAGATCTGGTTCCCTTCTGTATTAACAAAAAACTTATAAAACAATCATTAGTGTTGTATTCTAAAGTTTCACACTTCATCACAACCACCAGTCAGGACAAGACATATTTATCTCCAGTGATCTTTCACTATTGTCCTATATTATACTGTTACTCTTTGCTTGCTCATACATTTATACAGAACTTGTCTAATCAGCTACTTTGCTCAAATGACTGGCAGAAAAAGGTACAACTCGTTTTTTTATCAGTGGGTGGAGCCTTCTCCCTTTCCACGCCCAGTAGGCTGGAATAGAGAACTAAAGATGTAAATAATTATAATAATCATGGCTGCATTTAGGAATTTAAAAGGTGTCGGCCGCAATGCAATCAGCCTTTTCTTTGTTTAAACTGAATCCTAGAGTTACAAAGCTAAAAACTAACAATTTCAACTAGGATTGTATTTTTTGCAACAAAATTAAACATTTCCCTTGGTCTTATATATCACCCACATTTAAATATTACATTTAACAGTATATTCCTTATTTCTTAGATGTTCAGAACTTTCCTGCTTTACAGACAGGCACAATCTTTTAAGGGGGGTTACAAATAGTGTAATGCCTGTCTCTTCTTACACTCTTTTTCCTCTCTTTACACAAACACACATATGTAAGGAGGGGGAGGAATCTGCAGACTGTAGGCATTTCTCACTAACACTTACAAAGACTTTCTAACAAAAGCTTCTATCTTTCTCATATGCCATTTTATCAGTTCCAGTACCTACAATATAACCATTCTGTATTTCTCACTTAACCTTTTCAATGTTAAACTCACATAAACGCACAAACATAATTGACAAAACTTATTTTACAACTCATACGAAGCATTACCTATCTATCTTGATTTAGGTAACCTTGTCATTTTATATAAACAATACAAACAAGTACCATGTCCATTAGTTAGCTTCAAACCATTCGGACATATACATAACAATCAATATTCAAACACGTCTCATTGCTCTGAAATTTTTACAATCCAGAGACCAATGTTGTTACTTGCAAATTAAGGCTTCCTGAAGATACAACAGTTTCATTTGTGTATCAGTCTCTCGCCCAATTTATCAAACAAGAACAAAATCGCAAGCCGGTGTCCAGTCAACACCTAAACAAAAATCTGCTTGCACCTGATCACCTAAAGGCACCTCAAATAAGCCAGCTAAGTATCTGATACATTTCCTTCGCTTTCTGAATGTACTATGGCTCACAATACAAGCACACAACATTAAACCCAGCACAAACAGTCTATCACAATTCTGCATCATTTTTGTATCTCTTATTTGCACAAATCGACCCCAATTCTGGTACCAAATCTCTTATCACGTTTTTGGGGTTGTGTTCGATATGTACAAAGAGAGATCACACACATACTTAAAAATATAACATTTATTACAAGTAATGACAGATACAGCTAAAGATAAAGAAAATATCAAGAATACTTAACTAAAGGTGTTTGCTTCCATAGCCATGGAGTCTCTGACATGGCACAGGGGATCAGGACGTGCCTCATGGCTGTTCTTGGTGAGACTGACTCATATAGGTTTTTGCTGTGGTAATATAGAACTTTTATAAGGGAAAAGCCCACCCCCCAGCCAACATCCTGTAAGCAACAATATGACCTTTGCATTCCTGAGGAGAGGGGGCTAGCTAGACCATATAAGGCAGTTCAAATGCCAATAAGTTGAGTCATGCAAGGCAACCAGGATATTAGAGACACTAGATATTTGTGAGGCCAACCTTAATGAGGAATATGAAATATGCAATTTCCCCAACAGCCAATAACGGGCGCACCATGCCCCGCATCATCCTGGTCTGTCAGGAGACGTCAGGGTAAACACGAACCATGGCTCCATCAAAGTCTGAGACCATGAGCCCAGGCCCGCCGCAAGATTTCCTCCTTTATGCAGAGAAAGTGAACCCTGCACAGCACGCCCCAGGGTGATGGCCTGTCAGCAGCTCCCTGGGACGGGGGCCCCTGCACTGTGTACCAGGTCCAGCTCCAGATCCATGGTGGGGGCCCGCTCCAGGAGTGATTTAAGGATGGCGGTCACAGTTGTGCGTAGGTCACCTCCATTGTTGCCTCCAGGATACCCATTAAGCGGAGGTTATTCCTCTTGTTTCGATTTTTCCCCGTCGATTTTTAAGTGTTTGTCTATGAGCTGCTGTTTATGAGCAGCCTGGTGTGCCTCCAGGGCGTCCAGTCGTGCATTCACTGAAACTGACCCGCTCTCCAGGGATTCCACCCTCTCCTCCACCCCATCCACCTGCTGCTTCAAAATGTGGAGCTCCTTGGACAGGGCCGACACTATAAAGGCGGCCATAGCTTTCATGTCCTGAAGTGTAGGGAGGTCCGCCAGCATGTCCCTAATGTCACCCCCCCAATTGTGTCCCAGAGGCCCTGGAGCCGATGGAGTCTGTAGGTGACTCCGGCTGGGGTAACTCGGGCGTGGGTATGGGGGAGAGAGGGCGAGAGATCCCTGTGGAAGGCTCACCTGTCCCACTTGCAGCCGCGAGCTTCTTCGTGCCTGCCAGCGCACCGGCCTGCCCGACTTGTGGTGGTGCTATCTTGGGAGTCCCCTCCGCCGCTAGTGCTGGCGCCATCCCAGAGTGCTGGCACAAAAAGTAACGTGATCTCTGCAGTCCATGGCTCCCCGGGGTTCAGCAGTAGCAGTTTTTGCTCGCCCGGCATGAGCTGTGCCAGCCTGGGTCATCCATGATCAGCTATAAAAGTCCCGGGCCGTGCAGAGCTCTGGCAAAGACGTGTTCACGCCGCCATATCTAGGCCACGCCCCCGTAACAACAGCTTCTCTCTGGCAACTCAACTATGCTTCTTAAAAAAAAACCACACTAAAAAGATCATTCGTTTGCGCACGACCCTTAGAGACTTGGTATTAGGGCTTTTTGCACCTGACCTAATGCTAACACAAGTGTATTACGACAAAGGCAACAAGGCTCGTTCTTTGGCTAGAAAATTGTCCGATCGTACCCATGCGTCCACTCTGCACCAAATTAAGAATAGGTCCGGAGACTTACTGTCCCACCCCCGAGATATCGCCCATACTTTTACAGAATTTCATATAACAATCCTGGGATTCCCTATAACCCTCCCTCCCATTTTCATGAGATGGAAGATCTGATACAATACTTACAACAGAGTAGAGTTCCCCGCCTCCAGCCCTCAGATCTTCTCTTAATGCTCCTATTACAAAAGAGGAACTCGCGCTAATCAAACTGTTGCCCTCACACATCTCCCAGTTCAGATGGACTACCGTATGAGTACTATAAATCTTTCCTTCCCATACTGCTACTGTATGTCTCAGCTCTATAACGCCTTTCTTCAGCAAACCCCCTATACCAACGGATATGCAGAGGCCTTTCCTCACCGTGATCCCAAAACCAGATAAGGATCCATCCCTATGTGCCAGCTTTAGGCCTATAACCTTATTAAACTCTGATTTAAAATGTTTTGCTAAACTTCTCTCAGTTCACCTGAACATGGTCTTACCCTTTGATCCATAAGGATCAAGTGGGATTTGTTCCCCTTCGTTAAGCAGGAGATAACACCAGAAAGGTGATAGATTTGATCGATGTGGTAAACAGGGAAAGTACAGAATCCTTGTGCTTTTGATCGCCTTGGCTGGCCTTTTCTGTTTGCCATGCTCCGTCATATGGGTTTTAAGGGGCCTTTTCTTCACGCTATACAGCATCTGTTTACAGATCCCTCATCCCAGGTGAAGAACTCTTTTTTGCCTTATCAAATTTCTTCCTGATTACCAATGGCACTCGCCAGGGATGTCCGCTCTCGCCGCTATTTGCGTTATGTGCGGAACCCTTTGCGGCGTCGATTCAGGGAACCCTGATATTCGGGGTATACTGGTTAGAGGGAGAGAATTTAAAATGTCGTTGTTCGCAGACTATATCATACTCCACCCTGACCCAACCTAGGATATCCTTACCGAACTTGCATGCCGAACTGGACAGATATGGGCTTATATCAGGTTCTAAAAATCAATACGTCCAAATCAGAGGCTCTCCCAGTAAATCCTCTGAGGCGGAAGTTAGCCACTTACAAACCTGTTTTCCTTATAACTGGCGTCTCACTACTTGAAAATACCTAGGGATAAATATTACCCCACATTTTGATATGCTATACCAAGTAAATTTTCCACCTCTGTTTAAGGCAATTTGAGAATTGATACAGAAATGAAGGTGCATCACCTTTCCCTTTTGGGGCGTATAACTTCTGTTAAGGTGGTTATCCTTCTGAAATTGCTGTATCTGTTTCAGACATTCCAGTCATTTTATGGCCAATTGAGAAGACTACAATCTGACCTGATACGATTTGTTTGGAATTGCAAAAGGCATGGGATACCCGGATCAGTCTTGGTAGCACCACGATCAGATGGGGGCCTAGCGTTCCCCGACCTTGTTAAATATTACCAAGCGACCCAACTGCGAACGTTAGTCTCTTGGTTTCCAAGGCGTTCCTACAATGAATGGACAGAAATTGAAACTATAGTTAGCACCGGTACACCCAAACAATTTACACTGGAATGTGAATGCGGACTCCAGCAGGCTACTAGGGTCTGTCGCAGCTTCGGAAACTTTGGCGAAGACTGTCACGTGAGCATGATCTCCAATCTGAAAAGTCACTGACCTCCATTTGTAATCCTAAAATACCCGCAAGTCTAACCCACTAGATGTCCTCCCATTGGGCGTCACGGAACCTATTTCATTTTGGACACTTGGTGGACCCCAGAACACGTAAGCTGCTACAATTTCAGTAGCTCCAAAAAAAAAATTTGATTTGCCTCGCCAGGTGTTTTATGGATATCTACAAATCCGTCACTATGCATTAACTATAGCCCCTGATTTGCAATTCTCCAATCTATCCCCATTTGAACAGGTAATTTTGCAGGGATCAACAGGAAAGGGTTTGATATCCGATTTATATATCGGATACTTAATGCCCATCCTATGGTAACCAAGGGCAAACACACTTGAATGCTCTGGTGGGAACATATACTAGGTGAGGACATACCCCCTAGAGTAGTGGAGGGTTATATGGATGCAGGCAGCTAAGAGCTCCTATTGCACATTGTATAAGGAACATGCCTATAAAATTATCTATTTCTGGTATCTGACTCCCAGATGTTCTCCACGCTATTTATCCCTCTAGCTCAGACCACTTCTGGTGTTGAGGAGATAAAGGGACCCTTATCCATATATACTGGATCTGCCCTCTGATAACTCCATTGTGGTGTACTGTGTAGCAGTTGTTGATCCAGCTCTTCGAAATACCTGTGCCCATGACACCAAAAACTTGTCTACTGGGCTAATCGACCCTGAAATTACCTAGACCATATAAGACTATTCAGACACCACCTTACTGCTGCTCTGTGTTTAATTTCCCTCCGCTGGAAACAGAGATCCCCTCCTACTGCTGATGCATTGTACGCCAGAATTAAGGATGTTGTATTAATGTAAAGAATGACCGCCAGGATACATGACATGATGGAGGATCACGATAAAGTTTGGGAGCTGTGGCACACCTGGGAGGACCCACCATGAACCAGTGGAAGATTTACTTTATAAACCTTCAGTCTCCTTTTTTTTTTATCTATATTTTTATTCTTTCTTACCCTTTTCTCTTCTGTTTGTTTGGTTGTATTCATATGTTATGTTTGTGATTCAACGTTAGACAGAATGCAACATAACTTCTGGCAGTTAATAAGTTCCTGAGACATGTTTGAACTGAAGGAGATCATAACTGCTCTTGCTGTACTCTGTTGCTTTATTTTATGTGGTCTATAGCATATAGGCAATTTTAAGCTGAATATGCTTTCTCAGAATGCGATGTAGGCTCCTTGCAAGTAACACCACATTAGGTCATGTACTTGTGTGATAAACAATAAAACTGTTAATTGAGAGAAAAAAAAATGCACACCGTCTTTGTCCAGAGAAGCCGGTATTTTTCCTGAGGTCACCTGTCAGTTTTTCTTTGTATCCTGAACAATTCTTTTGGTATTTGTGGCTGCAATCTTTCTTGGTCTACCTGACCTTGGCTTGGTATCGAGATCCCTGCATTTTCCACTTAAAACCTGATTAAACCGTTCTGACTGGGCATATTCAAGGCTTTGGAAATCTTTTTATAGCCTTTTCCATCTTTTATAAAGTTTCATTGCCTTGTTAGGCAGGTCTTTTGACAGTTCTTTCTGCTCCCTATGGCCCAGTATCTAGCCTGCTCAGTGCGTTTTATGTGAGAGCTAACAAATTCATTGAGCATTTATATACACAGATATAGGAAATGTAACCTTTTTAATTTCCATTTTAACTGGTGTGGGTGTCGCCTTGTGTCTCTGTACCAATGCCAAACATTCCAGGGTATCTAAACTTTTGATCAGGGCCATTTTGAGTGATTTATGTTATGATTTACAGAGGAGTCAAACTGTCATAATGGCTTCATATGATTACTATCCTTTTTAAAGTGGATGTAAACCCAAAAAAAAAAAAAAAATTAATTAAATCTGCCTGGTGGGGTATAGCAGGTTATGTCATCTGTGCCTAGTCTTGCCACAGAGAGTTAATCCAACTGTGAGTAATGAGCTTCTCTTTTTTTCAGTCCGACTAACAGGGAAATAGTCGATCCGCCCCTTGCTATGTGAGTGACAAGCAATTTGCTTATCTCCTTCACACAGCAGAGTTTTACACTCTCCCTCCCCCCTCCTCAATGTCTCAGTATAGAGCTGGGTGGGGAGGCTTGTGACATCACCACTCCACCCACCAAACTCCAGCAAACACAGACACCCTCTGATTTCAGAGTTTTACAGAGCTGCTAGTGCTTACAGGAAGGGCATTTGCAAGGTAGGGATAGATGCAGAAGGCTTGCATGTATATATACATTAATACTGTGTCATTAGTTTATACTGGGTGGGTGGTGGGTTTACATCCACTTTAAATAATAGACAGTTTTTTGGCATAATCAGTAATATTTTTAATATTAATGCCAAAACTTCTTGATTTATGCTAGGGTATGCAAACCTGTGTGTGTGTGTGTGTGTGTGTGTGTGTGTGTGTGTGTGAGAGATATTTATTATTATTTTCTTAAGCAAAGCTGTACATTTTTATTTTTAGTGATTTGCTTGCTTAGGCAAAAGTAGTGGGACTAGTACAACCTAGTCACATAACTTTTTTTCACTCACTAGCATTTTTTTGGTCATCCAGATTTAAAGTAGAACTATAGGAAAAACTTTTTTACTGATGCATCTGACTCAGCCAATCCGAGCAGGCTTTGTATGCATTGATAGAATACACCGCTTGCTGTGATTGGCTCAGGGAGGGACGTGTTCTGTAAGTAGCCGAAGCTTACGGTCTACACATCCAGCGGGCTAAAATATTAATAGAGAAGTTCTATCGCCATAGTACTTTTATTAGGGCATATCCAGCAGGCTAAAAGATTTAATAAGGATGTTCTGCAAGTAGCCAAAGCTACAGTAATGTATCTCATCCAGCGGCCTAAAAGATTAGACGTTCGTTTTGGGCCAACCGAATTAAAGGTTCACATTTTTACCTGTACTGTGTGTGCAGATTAGTGGGTGTAGAACAAATGACTGATGTTAAATCGTGTTGCCTTGGAAGGGGGGGTAGTCTTATACGGCGAGTATAGGGCAAAACCTATGTTTTAACTGAAAATTAGGGGGTAGTCTTAACATCCAGTTGCCTTATATTTCGGAAAATACGGTATGATGTATTCAGCCTTATTGGGGATTTTGTGTTTTTTTTTTTTTTTTTGGATAGATTATAGATTGAGGGTGTTAAGGTTTATTCTTGACCTCCTTTCCCCATTGGGGAGTTTAACCTTCACTTCCTGCCCCAAAGCTAAAAATGAAAGTGAGCGAAAATCCCTGAAAATAAAAGGAGTTTCTTGGGGACCCCTGGATCACCAAAACTAGTGTCCCCATTGGAAAATGTCCCCTCTGTTACTTTTCTGGGGACAACCCAAAATTATATGATTTACTTTTAATTTCACGTTTAATGATCATGGTAAACAGGACAAATAGGATGAATCTCCATAACGGTGATAGACTGCAATAAAAACCTGACAGGCATTCTTATCACTCTCCCCTCTCCCCAAAACTGAAAAAAGCTTTGGATCTATTTCACTACAAAGAAACCTACATTTTTCAAATATAAGGATACCATATAGAAATTATTTTTGTACACGGTGATTGGACTTTTCCTTTTTATTTAGAAGACTCCACAAATATGGAACTTTTACTGATGGAGTAGAGACTTTTCATCTTTGGTTATATAAAAAAAATTGTTTGCATTGTTTTTGGTTCGCACAAAAAATTATGTTTGTAGTGAAATAGCGCTAACATTTTTTCCACGGTTTGTATCACTAGTTCTAGGTGGTTATCGCCACCAGAAAAGGCAGCTGTTTTCACAAAAAAAAATGTGGGTGCGCCATCACTGCTACACATTCAGTTTGAAAAAAGCTTTGCCTTCAGTTATACTTAAACTTTTAAGTTCTCCTCTTTTCATAACTCTAAAGTCCTTTTTTTTTTATTTTTTTATTTTTTATTCATTTATGGTAAATTTGGGCCTGACAGACGTATTTTTTTTCAATCTTGGTGAAGAGCAAATAGGCATGCAGGGTCTGGTTTTCTAGTTGACCAATTACAGGGGATTCTAGGAATGCCTTAAACGTGACACTTAACTCTTGTTTAAAACTCAAGTACATTTTTGTTGCTCTCAGCCTTCAAGTCTCCAAATTTTTAATTGTATTTTTTTCTTCTGGGATCCAGCTTCCGGTTAGTGGGTGGCTACGTTCATTCTCCATGGTCCCACTATGTAGGAACATAGCCACCCTCCCTTGCTTGCTTCTAAAATGGACTGCTCAATGTACATGACAGCAACTAATGTGTGCTGCTCTTTCCAAATGTGCAAGTGAAGGGGAAAACATTATTTAACAAACTTGCATGTCTTTTACAGTCAGGTCCATAAATATTGGGACATCGACGCAATTCTAATCTTTTTGGATCTATACACCACCACAATGGATTTGAAATTAAACAAACAAGATGTGCTCTAACTGCAGACTTTCAGCTTTAATTTGAGGGTATTTACATCCAAATCAGATGAACGGTGTAGGAATTACAACTGTTTGTATATGTGCCTCCCACTTTTTAAGGGACCAAAAGTAATGAGACAGATTAACCATCATAAATCAAACTAACTTTTTAATACTTTGTTGCAAATCCTTTGCAGTCAATAACAGCCTGAAGTCTGGAATGCATAACATCACCAGATGCTGGGTTTCATCCCTGGTGATGCTCGGCCAGGCCTCTACTGCAACTGTCTTCAGTTCCTGCTTGTTCTTGGGGCATTTTCTCTTCAGTTTTGTCTTCAGCAAGTGAAATGCATGCTCAATCGGATTCAGGTCAGGTGATTGACTTGGCCATTGTATAACATTCCACTTCTTTCCCTTAAACTCTTTGGTTGCTTTCGCAGTATGCTTCGGGTCATTGTCCATCTGCACTGTGAAGTGCCGTCCAATGAGTTCTGAAGCATTTGGCTGAATATGAGCAGATAATATTGCCCGAAACACTTCAGAATTCATCCTGCTGCTTTTGTCAGCAGTCACATCAATAAATACAAGAGAACCAGTTCCATTGGCAGCCATACATGCCCACGCCATGACACTACCACCACCATGCTTCATTGATGAGGTGGTATGCTTTGGATCATGAGCAGTTCCTTTCCTTCTCCATACTCAACTCTTCCCATCACTCTGGTACAAGTTGATCTTGGTCTCATCTGTCCATAGGATGTTCCAGAACTGTGAAGGCTTTTTTAGATTGTTTGGCAAACTCTAATCTGGCCTTCCTGTTTTTTGAGGCTCACCAATGGTTTACATCTTGTGGTGAACCTTCTGTATTCACTCTGGTGAAGTCTTCTCTTGATTGTTGACTTTGACACACATACGCCTACCTCCTGGAGAGTGTTCTTGATCTGGCCAACTGTTGTGAAGGGTGTTTTCTTCACCAGGGAAAGAATTCTTTGGTCATCCACCACAGTTGTTTTCCATGGTCTTCCGGGTCTTTTGGTGTTGCTGAGCTCACCGGTGCGTTCTTTCTTTTTAAGGATGTTCCAAACAGTTGATTTGGCCACACCTAATGTTTGTTGCTTTTTTTTTGGTGTTTTTCAGCCTAATGATGGCTTGCGTCACTGATGGTGACAGCTCTTTGGATCTCATATTGAGAGTTGACAGCAACAGATTCCAAATGCAAATGGCACACTTGAAATTAACTCTGGACCTTTTATCTGCTCCTTGTAAATGGGATGAGGGAATAACACACACCTGGCCATGAAACAGCTGAGCAGCCAATTGTCCCATTACTTTTGGTCCCTTTTAAAAAGTGGGAGGCACATATACAAACTGTTGTAATTCCTACACCGTTCACCTGATTTGGATGTAAATGCCGTCAAATTAAAGCTGAAAGTCTGCAGTTAAAGCACATCTTGTTCATTTCAAATCCATTGTGGTGTACAGAGCCAAAAAGATTAGAATTGTGTCGATATCCCAATATTTATGGAGCTGACTGTATATAGCTGTGGTGGTGGTCATGTCCTGTTGTCTTAACTTGGTATGTTGCATAAGCCAAAATGAATGAGCGCTAGGTGTTCACGGTGTCTGAAAACATTGTACAAACCTCAATAGGTGAAAACATCAATACTTAACAATCTGATAACACCACTTTTATAGTGCATTAACCTAAAAGTCCATCAGTGTCCAAAATTTGTGTACTCAAATGTCCTATGCAATATGTGCCACACACTTCATGCAAGTGCTGCATCAAACCAGTGCTCCGCGTGTCCACACCACAAACCCCTTTCAGACTGTAACTCACCAGATCCCTAGACTTAAGCTTTTAGTGGGTCTATCGACACTTCAATAGATATCCAAACAAAATAGCTGTGATTATCAGTTGGATTTATGTCTGGACGTTGACTGGGCCATGAATATTCTTTGATCTAAAACTTTCCATTGTAGTTCTGGCTGTATGTTTAGGGTCATTGTCCTGCTGCAAGGTGAACCTCCGCCCCAGTCTCAAGTCTTTTGCAGACACGAACAGTTTTTTGTCCAAGATTGCCCTCTATTTGGCTCCATCCATCTTCCCATCAACTGTGACCAGCTTCACTGTCCCTGCTGAAGAAAAGCCTCCCCACAATGATGCTGCCAGCATGTTTCATGGTGGGGATGGTATGTTCTGGGTAATATGCAGTGTTTTCTGCTTTTAGGGCAAAAAGTTCAGTTTTGGGCTCATCTGACCAGAGCACCTTCTTCCACATGTTTGCGGTGTCCCCCACATGGCTTCTCGCAAATGGTACTTTCTTTCAACCATGGCTTTCTTCTTGCCACTCTTCCATAAAAGGTACGATTTGTGGAGTGAACGACTAATGGTAGTTCTGTGGACAAATTCTTCCACTTGAGCTGTGGATCTCTACAGCTCCTCCAGACCAGAGTTACCATGGGCCTCTTGGCTGCTTCTGATTAATGCTCTCCTTGCATGGCCGGTCAGTTTAGGTGGACAGCCATGTCTTGGTAGGTTTGCAATTATGCCATACCCTTTCCATTTTTCAGATGATGGATTGAACAGTGCTTGGTCAGATGTTCAAAGCTTGGGATAATATTATTTTTTTTTTTTATAACCTTACCCTGCATTAAATTTCCCCACAACTTTATCCCTGACCTTTCTGGTGTGTTCCTTGGCCTTCATCATGCTGGTTGCTCACGAAGGTTCTCTATCCAACATCTTAGGGCTTCACAGAACAGCTGTATTTAAATGGAGATTAAATTACACACAGGTGGACTCTATTTACTAAATGGGTGACTTCTGAAGGCAATGGTTTCCATTAGATTTTAGTTAGGGGTATCAGAGTAAAGGGGGCTGAATACAAATGCACACCACACTTTTCAGATATTTGTAAACCTTTTTAAAAACCATTTATCATTTCCCTTCCACTTCAAAATTATGTGCCACTTTGTGTTTTGTCTATCAAATAAAATCCCCATAAAATACATATACAGGCGGTCCCCTAGATACAAACGAATCCTACTTACAAACGGAGGGAGACAACAGGAAGTGAGAGGAAATCTACCCCTAGAAAGGGAAATTCACTCCTGTAAGAGGTATCATGGGAAAAGTGTCTCATTTGAGCTTTATCACCAATCCTGGTTAACACAGCAACTCAAGATTTTCAAAATTCAATTTTCATAGGGACAAGAAGTGAGGTGAAATTTTCTAAACAGAAGCAGAGACAGCAAAACAAACCTTACAGGGGTGGTAACCCTTCCCTATGCTATCCAAAAAATTTAAAAATATTTTTTTTTTGGCTGGAGCTACACTTAAAAAATATACATGTTCTGACTTACAAACAAATTAAACTTAAGAATAAACCTACAGACCCCATCTTGTTTGTAACCCGGGGACCGCCTGTACATTTTTTTTTTTTTTGGATGTAACATGACAAAACGTGAGAAATTTCAGGGGGTATGAATACTTTTTCATAGCACTGTAAAACCTGGGTCTAGGGATCTGGTGAGTTTGTCTGAAATGGGTTTGTGGTGTGCACACAAGGAGCACTGGTTTGATGCAGCACTTGCATGAAGTGTGTGGAGCACATTGCATAGGACGTTTGAGCAAACACATTTTGGACACTGATGGACTTTTATGTTAATGCACTATAAAAGTGCTGATATATTGCTAATTTATTATTGATTTCACTAATTATGAGGTTTGTATGATGTTTTCGGACAAAGTGAATGCCTAGATTCATATTCATTTTGGTTTCTTTAAAGGATCATCTCTGTGCGTTCTGCACAGGATAGTGGAAAGAGCTGCAGGGGTGGTCTATTTTAGCTTAGAGGGAATCTGTGGCGCAGTTTGAAAGTTAGCAGGTAAAAGCATAAAACTTACCAATAAATACAAACAAAGGACATATATTGTATTTAGGTCTCTGTTAAATGAATATTAACCATTGAGGCCTCCCAGTGCGTCATCCTGCTTGTGGACTTCTTTTTTTTTCTGCATATGTTAAACGGAAGTAGCACTACACTATACACTCTTGCTCTCTGCTATTATGGCACAACCTGAAGACACAGCCTCCTGTCTTCCAGTCAAGATATTTCCTCTAGTCTTTCCCATTGTGTGCTGTCATTGCATCACGGCCATGCACAGGTCAGCTGCTCTACCAGACATACCCTTGATGTAGTAACCCCCCCCCCCAGGATTTACAGTAATGGTGAATTCCTCTGTAAATACTTTAGAGAATTCCCATCTGGAAAAGCATTTATAATGTTTTGATTTAGGGGGTTCTAC
>BLSH010437218.1:389-21436 GCA_018402905.1 Glandirana rugosa
GGCCGGCCAACCCCCCCCCCCCCCCCCCATACATGCATGCCTTTCCTATTGTATAGTTTGAATGTAAACAAGTGTGTCATTGATTGGTATGAGCATATTTCCTTAATGCAGGATGGAATCACAGCAGTCTTGCCCCTAGTGCGAAAGCAAATGGAGTGAGCTCAGGAAGCCCAAAGAAGGGTTTATAATTAGGGTGCTGGTACTAGTCCCCATGGTTGAAATAAATTCCTAGCAAAGTGGCAGGGTCCCTTTGAGATTAGGGAAAAATTAGGGGAAGTGAGCTACAAAGTTTACCAGACAGGGAAAAGGAAACCCCAGCAAATTTACCATGTGAATCTCTTAAAACTAGGGATGGACCCGCGGTTCGTGTCAAACGTAAGTTTGACTCGAACATTGAGCATTCGCCCGTTTGTCAACTTTAGAACATTATGGGGCGTTTGCAGCAACTTTGCCGCCTCAGAGCACCCCATAATGCATTGCCGCAGACGGCACACACAGCTCCTCCTCCATGGGAGGGCTGCCGCCGTGTGCGCTGCCTTTGTTTTGACGTTTTATTTATAGTGCAGAGCGGGGCTACCGGGTGACCACGCCCCCTTCTGGCGTCATGTGACATGAGAGGGGCGGGTCGCACAATTACGTCACTGGGTGGCCCCGCCCTTCACTATAAATAAAACGTCAAAACAAAGAGAGCTCATTTGGCGGGAGCCCTCCTGTAAGGAACCATCCGGGGCCATTGGCAGGCCAATGCGTGGGCACACGTAGCATGTGCGCGCGCATGCACGTTCGCGAGCCTGTGTGCGGGAGCGCGTGTGGGAGCGCCGGCGTTGGCGCCAAAGCGGCCTTTTAAGCCCTCTGCACCTTGCAGTCAGTGCTGTCTGTTCTACAGCGTTTTGGCTCCTGGGACCCCAGTGCTTATCCTGAGAGACTTCCTGTATCCGTGACCCCGGCTTCCTGTTTGACCTGCTTGCCTGCTGCCTGCCCCGACCTTCTGTCTGCCTATGACTATGCCTCTGACTGACCCCTTGTACTTCTGTTGCCCGCATGTTGCCGACCCTGCCTGTACCCGACTATCCGCCAGCCTGAACCACCTGTACCGCACTGCCAATTTGTTACCAACCCGGCCTGAACCACTACTCTACTGTCTGCATGAGCTTCTGTGGACCATCACCTGTCATCTGTGACCAAGTCCAGCCCTCGTGCCCCCCTGTGCTCCAGAGCTCCCTGTCTCCACTACCAGGGGTTCTCGAACCAGGGCCGCAAGTGAGGTTGCCCCTGCATTAATTAAGACTCAATCACCAGGTATATGACAGCAACGGACAGCCACGTCCAAGTCTGCGCCGGGGCCCTCTATCATGGAAGAAGTGTGTGTCCATCTTACCGGCTTGTCCCAAGCAGTAAAAGACCTCCAGGAGGAATATGCCCGCTTGGAAAGACAAGTCCAAGATCTGGTTTAACCCGCAGCTGATCCCGGCCAAGCTCCATCCCACATCGTAGTGGCTCTTCCTACAGAACCCAGAGTGCCTATGCCCGAGCAGTTTACGGAGGACCACCAGAAGTTTCGGGGCGTTTCAGAACTCCTGTGAGTTGTACTTTGCTCTGCAACCCCGCACCTTTGCTCTGGACCACCAAAGTGGGCTTCGTGATCTCGCTCCTGCTGGAAGGGCCGCAGGCCTGGGCTCACCGATTGCTGGAGAGGAAAGCCCCGGAGACCTCTACTCTGGATCAGTTCCTTCAAGCCATGGCCCAATTATATGAGGATCCCCACCAGGCTGCAAAGGCAGAGACTGTACTGCATGCGCTCCAGCAGGGCCACCGTACAGCGGAAGAGTACGTCTCAGAGTTTCGGTGATGGAGCGCCGATACAGCCTGGAACGATGCGGCCCTTTGTTACCAGTTCTGGCTGGGGCTCTCTGAGCCGCTCAAGGATCAGCTGGCTCGCATCGGGGTTCCTCACACCCTGGACGCGCTAGTCAATTTGGCCATCCAAATTGACCATCGCCTGTGGGAACGCAGAGCGGAGAGAGCTGCCCACTAGGGAGATACCCAGCTTCCTGGCTTCCAGTTCAACCACAACCTCCTCCTCCTCTCCACATGGACACCTGGAGCCACCACAGTGTGGGCGTCTCTGCCCTTCCTTGTCACTTGAAGTGCGACAGAGGAGCATGACCCTCACCTTGTGCCTGTACTGCGGGGAATCTGGACATCTGCTACGGAACTGCGCCGCTAAGACGGATAAAGGCCTCACCCCGGTCACGGGGGATGTGCAATCACTACCTAACACCAAGTCCCACCTTGTCCTCTTCATGTCCCTCCGGCTTCCCAGAGGAAGCATGCAAGTCCCAGCCATTCTGGATACAGGAGCCTGCAGTTGCTTTATGGACCTTGCTTTTGCCACCCAGCATCGCATCCCGCTCCGAACCAAGGACCATCCAATGGTCATCCGGCTGGCTGATGGGTCGACTCTCAAGTCTGGCACAGTGACCCATGAAACGCTCCCTCTCTCTGCCAGCACGACAGGGGGCCACATGGAATTTTTACTGTTGGACATCATCACCTCCCCTTTATTCTTGGTTATCCTTGGCCTACCCTGGTTCCAGGCCCACTGCCCTTTGATCAATTGGAACACCGAGGAAGTGCAGTTCTGGTCACCTTATTGCCTCAGCCACTGCCTGCCAAAGTCTCTGCAAGACCCCCCAGTTCTTCTTAGCATGGACTCAGACCCTGATCTGGAAACCCACTCAGTGATTCCAAAAGTCTACCATGACTATCTAGACATCTTTAGCAAGAAGGGGGTCGACACCCTAAGTCCGCACAGGTCATACAATTGCCCAATCAACCTGCTGCCAGGGGCTGAAGTCCCATTTGGCCGGATCTTCCCTTTATCCAAAGTGGAGTTAGTGGCTCTCAAAGCCTACCTGGAAGAGAACTTGGAAAAGGGCTTCATCTGTCCCTCATGTCACCCGCTGGAGCGGGGATATTCTTTGTGGAAAAAAAAGACCACTCACTCAGGCCTTGTATTGATTATCGGGACCTCTACAAGGTCACCATAAAGAACCGGTGCCCATTGCCCTTAGTTCCGGAGCTTTTTCAAAGACTTGGCTCAGCCAAAGTGTTCACCAAATTAGACCTCCACGGGGCTTATAACCTGATACTTATACGGGAGGGGGATGAGTGGAAGACGGCCTTTCAGACCAGCTTTGGCCACTTTGAGTACCTAGTTATGCCATTTGGGCTCTGCAACGCCCCGGCGACCTTCCAGCATCTGATCAATGATGTTTTCAGAGACTACCTTGACCTGTTTGTGGTCGTCTATCTCGACGACATCCTTATATTCTCCCCCTCCCTAGAGGAACATGTGAAATGCGCACTTAGCCGCCTACGAGAACACAGACTGTACGCAAAGGCAGAGAATTGCGCCTTCGAGTGTGCGGACATTTCCTTCTTAGGATTTCACATTTCCACGAAGGGCACCACCATGGATCTGCAGAAGGTTACAGCCATCCTCGACTGGCCAGCACCAGTGGATAAAAGAGGGGTGCAGCGCTTCGTAGGCTTTGCAAACTTTTATAGAAAGTTTATCCAGGGATTTTCGGCAGTCATTGTCTCCATAATGCAGCTTACTAAGCAGAACATCCGCTTTGTCTGGTCCGCAGAGGCACAGGCAGCTTTCCAGTCTCTGAAGAAACTGTTCACCTCTGCTCCTGTTCTGAAGCACCCCGACCCAGCACTGCCCTACATCCTAGAAGTGGATGCTTAGGAGACCGCAGTCGGGGCGGTCCTCTCGCAGAGACAGAGTCCAAAGGCCCTACTCCACCCCATCGCCTTTTACTCTCGGAAACTTACTCCACCCGAGAGAAACTACGATGTTGGGGATAGAGAGTTACTCGCTATTAAGTCCGCCTTGGAAGAATGCCGGTATCTTCTCGAAGGAGCGGCACATCCCATCTTGGTCTTCACCAACCACAAGAATTTAGAGTATCTGCAGACGGCTAAAAGGCTCAAACCTCGCCAGGCTCGATGGGCCTTATTCTTCTCCCGCTTCCAGCTCCACATTACGTACAGGCCTGGGTCCAAGAATGTGAACCCGGACTCACTGTCCAGAATGTTCCTTGATCCTGTGGAAGCTTCCCCTCTGGATACCATCCTACCAGCTCACAGCTTCTTGCTGGTCCAAGAGGACCTCCTAACACATATCAGGCGGGCTCTAACTTGCGCCTTGGTGCCCAGAGTTTCTGAATTATCTGTGAAAGATGGGCTTTTGGTGGTCGGGTACTTGGATCTTCGTGACTGAGGAGTTCTGCCTAGACACCCTAGAACTCTGTCACGATAACAAGTTAGTGGGACATTTTGGCAGTCCTAAGACAATGGATTTGCTAGCCCGCACCTTCTGGTGGCCCCGCATGAATGAGGACTGTGGGTGCATGCCCTATTTGTGCTGGGAACAAGACTGAGAGAACCAGGGCCTGGGCGCTGCTGAACCCGTTACCTATCCCTGACTGTCCTTGGTCGCACATCTCCATGGATTTTATTGTTGAGCTGCCCCCATCCACGGGATTCAACACCATCTTCGTAGTGGAAGACCGTCTCACCAAGATGGCACACTTTATCCCTATGCAAGGTACCCCCTCTGCAATGGAAATGGCCAAGACCTCTATCAGAGAAATTGTATGACTACACGGTATCCCTAATAATATCGTCTCGGACCGGGGAGTACAATTTACTTCCAGAGTGTGGAGGTCTCTGTGTACCATCTTAGGAATTGGATTGGCTTTTTCTTCGGCCTACCACCCCCAGTCAAATGGCCAGACAAAGAGGACCAACCAGACCCTCGAGCAGTACCTCCGCTGCTACTCCTCGTACTCCCAGGACGATTGGGTCTCTCTGCTTCCGTTAGCTGAGTTTGCCTATAATAACGCAGTGTCACCAAGCAATCTCCGTTTTGGGCGAATCTCGGCTACCACCCCACATTCCTACCCAATGCTCTGACCGAAAGCTCTGTACCTGCTGTGCAAGAGATCACACAGTTCCTGGAGAAAAACAACTGTCTTTTGCAAGAGACCCTAGCGCAAACCCAGGAGCGTGACAAGAGAACTTTCGACAGAGGGAGACGAGGAGAGTTGAACCTGCAACCTGGCGATGGGGTCTGGTTCGCCACTAAGAATCTGAGACTGTCATGTCCGTCGAAGAAACTAGGTCCCAGATACATCGGACCCTTGCCATTCAAAAGAAACATTAATAATGTGGCTTACGAGTTGGACCTCCCTTCTTCACTCAAAGTTCACCCAGTCTTCCACGTAAATCTGCTCAAGCCAGTGACCAAGGATCCCTTCCCAGGGCGGAAAACAGCCCCACCAGAACCAGTCCTGGTAGATGAAGAGGAGGAGTTCGAGGTGGAAACTATCCTGGAGGCTGCCCTTTGGTGGGGCAATGTAAGGAACCATCCGGGGCCATTGGCAGGCCAATGCGCGGGTGCATGTAGTGTGTGCGCGCGCGCTCGCCCGCCTCTATGCGCGCGGGCGCGTGTGTGTGCACCAGCATTTGCGCCAAAATGGCCATTTAAGCCCTCTGCACCTTGCAGTCAGTGCTGTCCGTTCTACAGCGTTTTGGCTCCTGTGACCCCAGTGCTTATCCTGAGAGACTTCCTGTTTGACCTGCTTGCCTGCTGCCTGCCCTGACCTTCTGCCTGCCTACGACTACGCCTCTGCCTGACCCCTTGTACTTCTGTTACCCGCACGTTGCCGACCCTGCCTGTACCCGACTATCCGCCAGCCTGAACCACCTGTACCCAACCACCAGTTTGTTACCGACCCGGCCTGAACCACTACTCTACTGTCTGCATGAGCTTCAGTGGACCATCACCTGTCATCTGTGACCAAGTCCAGCCCTCATGCCCCCCTGTGCTACAGAGCTCCCTGTCTCCACTACCAGGGGTTCTCAAACCAGGGCTGCAAGTGAGGTTGCCCCCGCATAAGTCAGACTCAACCACCAGGTACGTGACTCCTCCCATGGAGGAGCTGTTCATTTCTTTTTTGTTTTTTTTCGGGTCCGTCGCTCGCCATGATTGACGATGGATTTCGATGGAGGGCACTTATTTTTATTTTTTATTTTTTAATAAAGGACTTGTCCCTAATTGTCTCCTGTGGTTTTTTCTTTTTTTGACACTTTTGGTGAAGTAGTAGGGGGACGATGTACCTGATACTAATTCACATGGAGGATGTCGGGATCTGGGGTCCCCCTTATTAAAGGGGGCTTCCAGATTCTGATAAGCCCCCTGCCCGCACACCCACACAACCACAGCCCAGGGTTGTGGGGAAGAGGCTCTTGTCCCCCCTGCCCCAAAGCACCCATACTCCCCATGTTGGGGCCATGTAGCCTGGTACGGTTCAGGCGGTGGGGAGCTCGCTCGTCCCCCCCCCCTATCCTGGCCGGACAGGTTGCATGCTTGGACAAGGGTCTGGTTTGGATGTTAGGGGGGCCCACGTCAATTTCTTTCTAAATTTTGACGTGGGATTCCCCTAAAAATCCAAACCAGACCTGAAGGGCCTGGTTTGGACTGGGGGGGGGGGGCACGCAGAATTTCCATGATTTTTTCTGCATATTGCCAGGAGACGGCAATACATTACAGCCACGATAATAAATGACAATTTTTCCTTCACAAATGTCATTTTGCTATAGCTATGTTCTAAACATCACAGATGTGTGCCCTTTTAAAGGCAGACTAAGGGGACCCCCCAGGCACAATATTTAAAGGAATATTTCATTTTTATTGTTTCACTTTAAGCATTATTAAAATTACTGCTCCTGAAAAATAAAGAATGATATAAAAGAATGATTTAAAAACTTTTTTTTGCACTGATACATGTCCCCTACACTTTTTAAGACAATAACTTGCATATAAACCTGTAAAATTAGCACTTTTGATTTTTCATGTTCAGATCCCATAGACTTTAACGGTGTTCGAATGTTCGCACAAATGTTTTACCTGTTCGCATGTTCTGGGGCGAACCGGGGGGTGTTCGGCTCATCCCTACTTAAAACCATGGAAAGACAGAGAGACTTTAGTGGCAGTGCCCACTCCTCAAGAGGATAGGCTATCCATGACCCTGGATGTCCCCACAACTGAGTCCTTGTCACTAACGCAACAAAATTACGTTAATGAGCTTATCAGTAGATAGAGATTTTCTTCTCTTCCCTACCCGGACTGACCACCGTACCCAATCCCGCGGGTTGATGAACTTGTGGACAGGTTGGGAGGTGCCCGGTACATAACAACCCTATACCTAACTAAGGGCTACTGGCAGATCCCCTTAACAGAGTCAGCAAAAGAGAAAATGGCCTTTTCTACCCCCGAGGGGTCCTTCTAGTACAAGCGAATGCTGTTTGGTCTGCATGGGGCTCCTGCATCCTTACAGAGAATGATGGACAAAACGGGCTATGAAGCCGCCCATTTGCATGATGTGGTCATCCACAGTCCAGATTGGGAATCACATCTGCCCCGACTACAAGCAGTTGTAGATTCTCTGAGGGTAGCAGGTTTAACCCGAAGAAGTGTGCCATATGCCTGGAGAAGGCCAAATACCTTGTTATTGGTCGGGGACTGATCAAGCCCCAGACCAATAAGATCGAGGCAATCCAAAAATGGCCCCAACCGGTGAATAAAAAACAGGTTTGTGCCTTACTGGGGATTTCAGGGTATTATAGACAGTTCATCCCTGACTTTGCCACCATTGCCGTCCCTCTGACCGATCTGACGAATGGTAGAGCATCGGGCATGGTTAAGTGGAATCCCCAAGCCGAAAAGGCATTCCAGAAGTTGAAACAGGCCCTTTGTGTTCAACTGGGGCTCATGACTCTGGACTTCACAAAGGAGTTTGTTGTACAGACGGAGGTGGAAATAGGCGCTGTTCTGTAACAGATCAGAGACGGTGAGGAGCGCTCTGTTGTCTACTTAAGCAGGAAGCTTAACAGGCATGTGAGGAACTATGCCATTGTGGAGAAGGAGTGCCTGGCTATCAAGTGGGCCTTAGAGGTGCTGAAGTACTACCTTTTCGGTAGGTCATTTAGGCTAGTCACCGACCATGCCCCCCCTGAAGGAGATGTGTGACAACAGGGAGAAAAATAGTCTGGTGACTAGGTGGTTCCTGACCCTACAGCTATTTAAGTTCACGGTGGAACACTGGGCAGGAAGACTCCAAAACAATGTGGGTGCCCTCTCCCGGGTCCACTGTATGGTTGGGACAGTTGCTCAGTTGCAGGTGCTTGAGCAGAGGGGAAGGATATGTGACAATATTCGAGGCAAAGTGGTAGACGGACACTACCTGTTGCCTCGTATGCATTCATGTGGACTGGATTAAGCGGAGTCCGGTCCGGATTTTACCAGCCACCATGGCAGGGCTGGTTCCAGTCCGGAGTTTGTGGTCCCCTGAAGTCCACCAGCAGGTGGACTTAAATAATCAGGAAGAGATCTCACTTTAGCTCTGGCCTAAACCTCATAGGGGGATCTGAGGGAGCTCTGTGTCTGTTGGGACTTTAAAAGACAAGGTTTGCATTTTTGCTGATGTTTTGTGGGTGTCGGGGTTCAGCCCCACACCGTATAGTGAGGAAACTATACTGTCTAGTTTTGTTTTGCTTGCAAAACGTATTTACCAATAAACCTGGCAAGCCACCAGATTTCAAGAAAGTTGCCTGCACACTGACTATTTTCCTTAGGAAAGTTGATCCCCACAAGCTAATCTCCCACAATATATATTATAGCTAATCATGTGTTATATACTTTATTGCTATTTATATGCTCTTGTTGCTGAAATTAGTGCAGTCTCCTTGCACCATGTCCCGCTGTCCAATCAGCTGTGGATGGCTGTTTTTCCCATCCCCTGGAGTCATTATTTATTTCCCTCCCACTGCTGGACTCTGAAGATGTGACATGAGGAAGGGGTTAACCCGATACATGTAGTCACTCCTGTGCTCAGGCTCCAGCTTTCCTGCTGGCTCCCCTGTGCCTTTGGCATATTCTTCTATGCTCGCATTATATGCCTGGCTCAGAGCACTCCCTCCTGCGATCCTCTGATTGGCTCCTGAGGCTCCCTTGTGTTGAGTCAGGTGTTTCCTGAAGTCTGCAACCCGGAGCTAGAGCAACGGGCGGCATCCCCAGTCTACAGGCATCTCTCAGCGTCTGCCTTCTCCCTATGACCCAGCGGGCTGGCTCCCTCGCATCCCTTGAGCGGTATTTATGTGTCTTCCCGCCAGGCTGCCAGCCTCCAGCTGATTGAGGGTGATCTATGGCAACAACCGCCATTTTATTCTCTAGGGTGTTAGAAAAAATATATATCTAAATATATGTTTGGGGGTTCTAAGTAATTTTAGAGCAAAAAAACGGAATTTAGCATGTAAACACCGACTCTCAAAAAGAGGCTTGGCCTCTGTTCCATCACCGTCAGCACTGGCCTTATGCTCACTTGTCTCTACTGACACTTGTAAACACAAAAACCCATCTTCCGTGTTTACAAGGGACACTGTTCCTATACTGGTGGCTCCCACAGAACTTTCCCTGCCATGCACTATCCCTATGACAGCAGAGGAAGGGGCAAGGGATTTGCACAGCCACATTAGATTGATGGTGGCAGCTCATACAAAAGACCTTGACCTAAGTCTGCACTCTCCATTCTCCTGCTGTAAGTTGTAGCTGCTCTTCTGAGGTAGCCCTTCTCTCTGGTACTCTCTAGGAGGTGAGGGATTTCGGGGTGGAAAGAGATATCTGTACTGGGGGGGGCGGCGAGCTGGGGATAGCTTTGGGGAAGTAATTTTTGGTTGTAAACTAACCTGTAAGATATGCATTTCTGAATAATTCCCTGCTGAACCCTGCATTTTCTGTGTATCACACTCCTGAACCCTGCATTCTGTGCATTGCGTACTCCTAAACCCTGGACCCTGTGCTTAGCACACTTCTGAACCCTGCGTGAAATACACTCCTGAATCCTGGACCCTATGTGTAATGCACTCCTAAACCCTGCACCCTGTTCATGATGCACTCCTGAACTCCATGAATAATTCACTCCTGAACCCTGTGTATAATGCATTCCTAAACCCTGGACTCTGTGTGAAGTGCAGTCCTGAACCCTGCACTCTACACATGATGTACTTCTGAACCCTGCCACTCTGTGTGTTATGCATTACTGAACTCTTCCACTGTATGTGTTACGCACTCCTAAACCATGCCACTCAGTTTGTTACAGATTGCTGAACCTTACTACCCTGTATGTAACATACTCCTAAATATTGCACTGTATATTTTATGTTAGACCTTTAGTTAACAGTTTCCCTTAAAGACCCTCCCACTGTTCAATTTGGTTACACCCTCCATTTGACACATCACACACAGTACGCCACATTGTCTCTCTCCCCCCACTGGTAGGTGGGAAGGGGGAGAATTCCTACACCTATTCTCTGGCAAAAAAAGCCCTGCCTGTAAGGGCTTTTAAAGTGTCACCTATGGCTATGGACAACATTGTGTGCTGAAATGTGTTGTCATTTCATGGGCACACACAATTTTAAGACTTGCTGTTGAGTATCTATTTACTTAGAGCAACCTAAAATGTTATATTTTAACAAAAATAGGCACTATATTGCATTTGTGTGCAGTAAAATCATTTTTCATAATAATTTAAATGAAAATATGTGTTTGATAAACAATTGTGCTAAAATCTCGTGACATAAAAAATGCAATAATGTTTGTCAACGTTGCTGCAAGATTACTACTATGTAAGTTGTAAAATATTTCTCAGCACTATACCACCTTAGCTTTAAAATTGTGTGTTTCCTAGCTATATTTCCTAAGCTATCTTGTATTCTATGCTTAATGGACCTTTAAAGTTAATGATGGCGACAAGCATTTATGTTTACCATGTACGATAAATATCCATAGTTTTCCCTCAAGGGCACAATTTCCAATGTTCCACTGATTGATTGATTGACTTGCTGGGTGGTCTGAAAGCTACATATCTATTAGTATAATATTTTACCCACCTTCATTCCCATTGGAGTGCAGAAAACTACAATTCACAGAGGCTTGCTGGTTTAAAACATTTCAGAAGGAAAAAATACATTGTTCTGAAAATGTTTCTTATGTTTTGTATGAGAATGTTGAAGAAAGCTGTGTTTCTTTACATCATAGCCCAGTTTTGTTCACTGTACCCTGCAGCATTTTAGATTGTTTTACATGCTGTATTATTTATAAGTGCTACAAGGTTGTGCTTACCTTGAGACAAAGTAGAAGGACCCTTTTAGGGTCCAAAAGAGACATTTTTATTTTATAAATGGGTAAGGGAAACAAACCTGTTTTAATTATATGGTGATGGCCAAATCTTAACCTCTTCATGATGGAAGGCAAAAACAAATGATAATGCCTAAAATATGTTTTGCAACTTTAGCACATATTAGTAAAACTGTACAAATAATTGCAACTACTTAGTGTATCCAGGTAATTTATACCTTGTTTTTTAGAACCTTTGGGCCTTAGGGCATTTGCTGGTAAATAGTGATGGATATCTCCTGATTTTTATTTTTTTTATTATCAAAGGAACACTGACCTAATATACTAAAAATGTGAATGAATAAATAAATAAATACATTTTAAATGTAGCTGTATATTTATTGCTATTACCATAACCCACCACCAAAGGACAACCCAAAACAAATTAACATACTCCTGACGATCACGGTGATAACACATGTATGTAATAACAAATATTGCTTGTACTCTTTTATTCTACCTAAAACACATGGACCCTGACCTTTGACCCTGACTATGACCTTTGACCCTAACCTTGATCTAGTTCTGATCCTGACTTACATCAAACTCTGATCTAGCTATTTTATCTTTATTTTATTTTTGTGTACAACTTTTTTTTTCAGACATAGGATGTATTTTTCTCCATTGAAGAGAAGAAACAGCACAGGGGCAGGTTGTATGGTTACTGATCACTGCAATAACCATTTACAGGTTATCACAGACATTATGTGATCGATAGCTGGTCCTCCTGGTTCTTGATCTTTAGCCTGCATTCACATAGGGGCAACCCGACTTCGGCACGACTACGCTAGGCGATTTCAGCACGACTTTCAGCGCGATTTCCAGTGCGACTTCAAGGACCTCAGGCGACTTTACAACACGACTTTTGACAGGCGACTTTGCCTTGACCAATCAGAGAAGGGAGGGAGGGGGCTGCCTAAAAATAAATTCTATTCTTTTAACTGTAAAGTCGCTTCCATGTAGATGGGGATCTGACTTTGAGGCGACTGCTATTGAATCCTATGGGCACAAGTCGGATAGAAGTCACCTAGAAGTAGTACAGGAACCTTTTCAGAAGTCGCCTTGAAGTCAGAGCGACTTCAGTCCTGTATATTAAGACGGCTCCCATTCATTTCAATGGGATTTCAAATGTCAAGCGACTTGGGGCGATTTGAGGCAACTCAAGTCGGATCGTAAGTCGCCCCTGTGTGAACGGGCACTTAATATGAGACCCAGATCTGCCAATGAGAGCTTGTTTGGTCTCTGTACTGGGAGCATGCTGTGCAGCACACCCCAGGCACAAATACAGGTATGTGCATATGTGGCCCCAAGGAAAAAGACCCACTTCAGTAGGACCCCATACGTACATACACTCATTGTAAAGGGGTTAAAACACAAACAGTGGTTATATCCTGAAACACATGGGTTGTGGAATTAGAGTGTTCTGTACCACATGGATAGCTGAAAATGTTTAATTCCAGAGTGAAATAATGAGAAATATCAGAAAATTCTGCAGCATAGTGATAAGAGGCACAGAAGATAATCTTGAATCACACAAGATGCCTGTTAACAGAGTTTTGTAGTCAGACAGTCTTGGGATATAATCTCTTCGTATTACATTGTAGGGCTTTGAATGACAGCCTATTATCAGCACTACCTTATACAACTTTAGATTGTCATGCACACCTCAGTGCTCAAAGATTTATGGCTGTTGACAGCGCTATGCATTTTTTCTTTTTTGTGCTTAAAACAATTTCATACACAATATATAGCTTGTTTTAGGATTATATTTTAGTTATTATAAAATGTTATTTTATGAGACATTTGTTTAGAAAAATATATGAATATGCAAATAAAAGTATATACAGTATTCATTGTTAGTTTTATGCACTATTTCTTGTGGATATATCATGTTTTCTTGTAGCTCAAATATACATTAATATAAATGTAAACCCAATCACTAAATTTTTCATATAAATCCACAACTTTCATAAAAATCATAATAGACAATCCTTTCGTATAGAGGTCCTTGTTTCAGGCACTTCCTGTTAAAAGATGACAACTCTCTGTCACTTATCTCAGATGTGCTCCTGAGTTGTCAGATTGTTGCATGGGCTGCTGAAGAAGACTACTAAACTGTTGTCACTATCAAAGCCAACCTCAGAAAATGTCATGACACCATCGCTAGAGTGCATACATGTAGACCAGAAGAGGCTGCAAGATGCGGAGGCAGGTGACCAGCAGCATTGATAAAGAATCAGAAAGATGAAAACATTTTTTTTTTTTTAAAAACTCACCGTAAAGTGATTGTAAAGTTTATTTATTTATTTCAAGTACTTATATAACGCTGTCAATTTACGCAGCACTTTACATATATATTGTACATTCACATCAGTCCCTGCCCTCAAGGAGCTTACAATCTAAGGTCCCTAATACATATATATACTAGGGCCAATTTAGACAGGAGCCAATTAACCTACTAGCATGTCTTTGGAGTGTGGGAGGAAACCGGAGTACCCGGAGGAAACCCACGCAGGCACAGGGAGAACATGTAAACTCCAGGCAGGTAGTGACATGATTAGGATTCGAACCAGTGACCATTTTGCTACTAGGCGAAAGCGCTAACCACTACACCACTGTCATCAAAACCTGACTCCACAAATGCGATTATCCTTCTCCTGCTTCCCTCTCCCATGGTGGCCTTCTCTGGACTCACTCCCATAGGCCTAACAGACGCAAGGGAGGTGGAGTGGGATTCCTCTTATCCCCACAGAGCACCTTCCAGGTTCTTCACTCTCCTCTCTCCCTTTCCATCTCATCATTTGAAGCCCACTGCATACGTATATTCTCTCCAACCTCCCTAAGAATTGCTGTGATCTACCGGCCTCCTGGACCACTGTCAGCTTTCCTTGATGAATTATCTGCCTGGCTACCCTCATTTCTCTCTTCTGAAATTACCACAATCCTTCTTGGTGATTTCAACATTCCGGTTAACACTAACACTACTTCTACTTCTAAAATTCTTTGTCTAACCTCCTTATTTGACCTGAAGCAATGGGTACAGGCTTCTACTCCCACTGATGGAAACACCCTCGACCTTGTATTCTCCTACCTATGCGCTCCATGCAACTTCTTCAATAATCCTTTTCCTCTCTCCGACCACCACCTTATTAGTTTCTCTCTCTCCCTGTCTTGCACCACCTTTCCCTCCAGTCGCCTAACCATCACCTGTAGAAACCTTCGCCAACTCAAACCTTTTCTCCTCTATTCTGATACTGACCACCTCTATGAAAAAATCTCACCCCTGTCCTACCCCAACCAAGGCACTGCCGTCCACAATAAATCCCTGTCCTCCACCCTGGACAAGCTCGCTCCCCTCACCACACACAAAGTCAGGCCTTGACGCCTACAACCCTGGCAAACAGACAACACCAGAAATCTCAAAAAGCATAGCCGTGCTCTTGAGCATCTGTGGCACAAGATAAAGTCTCTCAAAGACTTCAAACAATACAAATCCGCCCTCCAAAAATACAATTCTTGCCTCCACACTGCCAAGCAGACCTATTTTACCACTCTTATTAACACCTTCTCATCCAGTCCCCATCAACTCTTCTCTACCTTTAACTATCTACTTCGTCCTCCATCGCTTCTGCCCACTAACTCACTCACTGCCCAGGAGATTGCTAATCACTTCAAAAACAAGATTGACACAATTTGTGATGAAATCTCCACTCTACAGGCATCTTCCCCAGTTAACACCCCATGTCAACAAGTACAATCAACACTATCCTTATTCAAACCTGCTACTATAGACAAAGTTGCTAAACTCCTTTCTAACGCCCACCTAACCACCTGGACCCTATTCCCTCTCAAATACATCACCCTCTGACTCTATCCTACACTCTCTAACTGACATCTTCAATCTCTCCCTCTCTTCTGGCATCTTCCCCAATGCTCTAAAACATGCATTGGTCACCCCCATACTCAAAAAGTCATCCCTGAACTCTACCGATCTTAACAATCTACGCCCTATCTCCTTGCTCCCCTTTTCCTCCAAACTCCTTGAATGCCTGGTCTACAACCAGCTGAGTGACCACCTCGTTAAGAATAACCTTCTTGACCCCCTTCAATCTGGATTTGCTCTCAACACTCAACAGAAACTGCCCTTCTACAACTCACAAATGATCTACTAACCGCAAAAACCAATGGACACTACTCTGTACTCCTACTTCTGGACCTTTCGGCTGCCTTTGATACAGTTCACCACCCCCTCCTCCTCAAAAAACTCTTGGTCAAAAACCCTAACAACATGAGCAAAATGTGAAGATGTCACAGGAGGGACTCACTCTATGTATGTTTCATCTGTCATCTGTGGACTTCTTTAGGGGCTGACATTCCCAGAAATGGGAATGTCATAACAGTGAGTTGTTTTCCATAGTTAATGTGTTGGAATGCATAGATGTATTTTGGACATAAGTGGCAATGAAGCAGGGGTAAAAGGACTTTTTATTAGGACTGACAAACAATGTATTTGAAAATATTTTATGTTGTTTTTAGGATTTTTGTACTGATGATATAGAGTTAAAATCACTCGTAGGTACTTCCTCTTTTCTTTGGTATATGTATATATTTATATATATATATATATATATATATATATATATATATATACACAGTGTATATAATATTCATGTTACTCATTTGAGGCAGCAGCTATTTTTTCATTTGTAGTTCCTCTTAATGGTGTAGAATGTATTTTATTTGATTTATTTTTTAAATATTAAACTCCTGCTATGTAAGCTGGATCTAAGAGCAGGAATGATGAAGTCTCAAAACATGACAAAGGACACTAGTTAATATTGGTAACCAAACACTTACGGGTGCATTAAAGAAAAGATCTACTGCTAGATACACTTCAGAACTGCTCTACTGAGCTGCACCGTTTTATTTAATGGACATAAGAAAACAATAGACTTCCAAAACATGTCTGCTTAAGTTGAATTGATTTCAGTGGAAAGTGATTTAGCTGGGAATTAGTTTGGTTACTCATTTCAAGCCTGACAATATAATCAATTTAATTACAAGGCCTCTTGTTTTTCAGGGCAGTGTATCTTTGCTATATTTTGGATTAGACTCTTCTGCTTCCTTTTCTTGACTTATCTGTTCATATATTAAAATGTACACATGCAGTGCACAGTTTTAAGATGATGATGTAGAAAAGGCACTTACAATTTTAACAGCTATTGTTCCTCTGGAGTCACCTGTAGTGTAAAAATAAATGTTCATAATTTACTGGCTATGATATTTAAATGTGAACCTATTTGAAACAAACTGTTGATTATGGGTGTATTTTATGAGGGTTTACAGTTTAAAGTAGAGTTGCCACCTCATCCCTTTAAACCCGAACACATATGAATTACACAGGCTCTGTGGCTGATTGAGGTGGTAATTAAACTCACTTGGTGCCTTATCTGCATTAAATTAGCCTCAGAACTTGTGTAATTCATATGTGTTCGGGTTTAAAGGGATGAGGTGGCAACCCTAGTTTAAAGCCCAAATTAGTTTAAATCCACTAAATACATTCCCGGTGCATGAAAACAAAAGGTTTGCAAAGCCTATGGCTGCTTTTACACTGCTTTATTAAAAAAGTGAGTCAAAAACACATATGCTTTCTTTATGGGTTTTCAGCACATTTTTAGTGCGTTTTCCGGTTGCCTGACTCCCAAAAGGCACCTGTGAAACATGTGACTCAAAAAATGCACCAAAAATGCAACTGCAGTGCCTTTAATGTGTTTTTGATGCATTTTCTATTCATTTCAATGAGGAGCTACATTTATGGTGCATTTTTTAAAAGCGGACCAAAAATGCAGCAAGCAGGACAGAAAAACATAACTGAAACACAACTGACCAGTGTGAAGAGTTCCATAGCATTTAAGGGAATTGAAAGGGAAAAACTAATCAAAAACTGATCAGTGTGAAGGAGCCCTTAAGCTGCATTTACATTGTGGTAAAACTGCTATAGTTCTGGTGTAGTTTTGAAAAGCGCACCAAAAATGCAGCAAGTAGGACAGAAAAACATAACTGAAACACAGCTGACTGGTGTGAAGAGTTCTATAGGATTTAAAGGGAATTGAAGGGGAAAAACTAATCAGAAACAGATCAGTGTGAAGGAGCCCTTAGGCTGCATTTACATTGTGGTTTGTGTGCAGATAGTTTGCTGCATTCAACGGCAACTAAACGCCACCTCTAGATGCAGCAAAACTCTGTGCTATGGCTGCATGCAAACTGGCTTATTACCTGTGGCCAGTTAGCATGCAACCAAAACTCAGCATTAATGCTGACCCTGGATGCACACTGTCTGTATCCAGGGTTGTTATTCACATTTAACTGCTTGGATGAGTGGTTACATGTAAATAATTATGCCTCCGGACATTGGTTTGTACATGGTATCAATTTGACAGTTGTTGTTGACAGCTGCAGCTGTTTGCATACTATGGGTGTATGCAGCATTAACAACCAATGGTAAGAATCCGCTTATTATTGCCAGTGCCTGCCTCTGGCCACACACAAGCTTCCAAGTGAATGTAGCCTTACAATTAGAGTTGAGCGAACACCTGGACGTTCGGGTTCGGCGGGTTTGGCCGAACTTGCCAGAAACGTTCGGGTTCGGTACCGAATGTTATCTGAACTTTACCCCGGACCCCTTTGAATTCAATTGGGACCCGAATTTTTGGGCACAAAAATGACTGTAAAAAAGTCCTGGAAAGTGCTAGAGGGCTGCAAAAGGAAGAAAAATGGGAGATGTTATTAGATCTGCAATCTGTCCATTAAGATCGTTCTGTAATGCAGGATAAGAGATCATTCTGTAATCAGATCGTTCTGTAATGCAGGATGAGAAATCGTTCTGTAATCAGATCGTTCTGTAATGCAGGATGAGAGATCGTTCTGTAATCAGATCTTTCTGTAATGCAGGATGAGATGTTATAGATCTACAATCTGTCCCTCAAAGCAGTAGTAGTAATCTCTACCTAGTTATTATCACTGCAATCTGTCCCTCACAATCTGTCCCTCACAGCGCTGGCAGCATCCTCTCCCTACACTAACCTAAGAGCATGTGACATGCAGCACTGTGACTCCAGCCTCATATAGAGGCTGGGTCACATGATGCACTGGCCAATCACAGCCATGCCACTAGTAGGCATGGCTGTGATAGCTTCTAGGGAAAACCAGTGAAACGCTTGTTGATTGGCTGCCCTGCAGCTATTCAACATGCGTGATAAAATACCAGAACCCAGAACCCGAACCCAAACATTTTCTCAAACGATTCGGGACATAGATACCCGAAAGTTCGGTACGAACCCGAACGTTACAGTTCGTGTTCGCTCAACTCTACTTACAGTTTTTTAAAGCAACTGCATCCAGAGTGGAAAAACATGATCCCTGTGAGCAGATATCTTCCCCTGCCCCATAATTCTTTACCATCCAACAGATTTGCTTCCCATAATCTATATTGTAGTTAAAGGGTATCCAACTAATATATTGCAGCTTAGTGGTCCTTAGATGCAGCAACTATATTCGTTTCCTTTACTATTACTTTTACCTTGTGTCAAAGCCTATAACACACCTCTTGTCCTATGACGATATGTAGAGAGAAGCAAAGTTGTTACCCTAAGCTATTCTCCTGATTTCGACTACAAACACCCCCTCATCTCTATAAAATAGGGAGAGGTGTTCTGCAGTTCCAGAAAATAGCTAGAAAATCTGATAAAATAGCGAGTGGGAACAATAGAATGTTTCTTACGATAAACATTGTCTCAGCTGGAACACAACTAATCAGCTTTTCATTTCATTTTCTAAGCTGTGTGAGAAAAATTAAATATAGAAGCTGATTGCACCAGTTGAGATAAAACTTATCTCAGACACTTTTTATTAACCACCATAATGTGAGATGTTGGTTCAGTACAGAGTTACAGTCAGTGGCAGCCCATCCATTAGGGGTGCACAGGTGCACGCAGGGCGCTGGGCGCATGGATACCAATGGGGGGGGTTACGCATGTGATTACAGCCAGAGGCTCTAATAGGCTTCAAAAAAGGGTGGGCTCAGGGCACAGAGGACTGCACCCTAAGCCCACCCAGTTGTGTGACAATAGCGAATGAATATTCTCTATTTTCACACTGCTTCTTCCCCCAGCCAATCAGAAAGCAGGTCTGAGACCCGTTTCCCAATTGACCGAATGGAGAAGCATTCCGATTGGCCACCGAGGAGGAGGGAGGAGACAGAAGCCGCTGTGATGTCTGCGGAAGAGAGCAGTGGAAGGGAAAGCCACACGTGATGCCCATGGAGGAGAGCAGGGGAAATCGCCAATGATGCCCGTGATGCCTGCAGAGAAAAGCAGGGAAAGCTGCCCTTGATGCCAGTGGAGGAGAGCAGGGGAAGGAGAATCCGTCGCCCAGGTGAAGCGATGCCTGCAATAGATGGGGTAAGCACTCCTGATGACCCAACTGACCAAGCGGACAGGGGGGAGTGGCTGTGGGTGCATTGTTTGTTGCCTCCCAAAAAAAATTACCATCAGCCGTCACTGGTTACAATTATAGTCACATTATATGCTTCATCTGAAAAAACCAAAAAATGAACTGGTAGGCTGCAATACACTTTATTTTTATTTTAAATTTTAGATGTACTTTACTGGTAGCAAAGATGGTATAGAACTCCAATGGGCTGCCTCTAGAACAGGGGCCCAATCACAGTCTCAGCTGCAGTGCCACTGGTCCCTATGCTACTATTTTGTATAATGTTGGAAATGTTAGCAAGGTGAGGTATAGGTATAGTTAGTCAGAAATCACTTGTTTCAATTACTCACGACTAGAGTTGAGCGAACCTCTGGAAGTTTGGGTTCTGCTGGTCCGGCCGAACTTCGGGACAAAGTCCGGATTCGGGTCCGGACAGAACCCTAATGTTCGCACGGACCCCGAACCCCATTGAAATCAATGGGGACCCGAACTTTTAGGCACAAAAATGGCTGTAACAAAGTCCTGGAAAGCCCTAGAGGGCTGCAAAAGGAAGCAAAATGGGGGTAAGAGTAGGGCAAGTGCCCTACAAAAAAATGGGGATATGGAAAATAAATTAAAATCAAATAAAAAAATGGGAAGGGGGTGGATGTGAAGTAGGAGCCTAGAAATTGACTAGGCAGTGTAGGTGGAAGTGGCGGTGGTAGAGGAGTAGGAGGAGGTAGCCAACATGGTATTTTTTTTTTTTTGTGTTGCGGCCTATTCAAAAAAACAAGTATGTGAATGGCTGTGGGATCCATGCCTGATTCATTTTAATAAAGGTTAGCTTGTCCACGTTGGATGTGGACAAACGGCTCCGCTTGTCTGTGATAACGCCCCCTGCCGTGCTAAACACACGTTTACTTAGTCCGTACCTAGGGTGTCGGTAAGTGTATGAACAAAAAAACTTATCCGGCGTTGTGTTTTTTTTTTTTTATGGTACAACCGATGGAGGAGGATGAGGAGATGGTGGCGGTGAAGGTGGATGTGACGGATCAGTTAAAGATCCGAGGATGAAGTGTAGGTGGGGGAAGGGTAAAAAAATAAACTAAAATTAAATAAAAGGTATAGGGGTAAAAAAACATCCCGTGAACGGGATGAGAATGGGGGTAAAACGAAGGAAAACGTCGGGAGATCCCGAAAGGTCCTGAAACAATGTCGGTAAAAACACGGATTTTCAAGCCCAGGGGTAACTAAAGTTACCCCAAGCCCC
>BLSH010437218.1:23448-37952 GCA_018402905.1 Glandirana rugosa
GGTAGTAGCAGGCCTACTGTCTAGGGGACGCTCGCTCCGCTTTTGCAACCTGCTTCCTCTTTTGCTGTGCTGGTGCCTCTGTGTGACCACCACCTCTTCCTCCAAACTCCACACGTCACTCGCATGACCCTCATTCCATGTGGGGTCTAGGACCTCATCATCCTCCTCCACATCATCTTCCACCCACCCTTCACCACTGCCCTCCTTGTCAGTCTGCACACTGAGGCAAGCTGCAGCAGTTGGCACCTGTGTTTCGTCATCATCAGAAATGTGCTGCGCTGGTGTTTCCATGTCCTCATCCTGCAACAGAAGTGGTTGGGCATCGGTGCACTCAATGTCTTCCACTTCTGGGGCAGCGCTATGTGGATGGCCCATGGAAAGCACACCAGGAGAGTCATCAAAAAGCATAAGAGTCTCTTGCAGGACTTGGGGCTCAGACTGCTATTGAAAAACCATGATCCACATGGATGGGACTTTAAATGAGGTCTGAATCCCGTACGGAACAGCACCTCCATCCCTGTTTGCTTATAAAAAGGAAAGGAGATTGAGACTTTAAATGAGGCTGGACGGTGAAAGTTGCATTGAAACAAAGATCACTTTATTACAACATTCAAAGCGATACAATATTCAACAACATTGCACATGAATAGTTATAACAGGTACAAATATTTTTTTTTGAGTAATTGCAATAGACCATAGATACAATGTAGTCATCACTTGAGGGGCTCTACGCGTTTCGTGACCCGTGTCACTCGTCAGGAGCCAAAAAGACATATATCAAGTTGTATCTGTAGAAGCAAAAATTGTATAACTATAAAAATATGGCGGGTAACCACGGCCTGCAAAGCAACACAAAGGAAACCTCAAGGAGTGAAAATGGGTGAATAGGGTTCCACCACCATGGTGAATTGGAATAGAAGTGCTGAAAAAAGACCCGTGGCAAGGGAAGGGAGGACCGTGTAGGAGAGGGTGATGGGTGATGTGTGGAAGAGGGAAGGGGACTTACCGTGAGAAAAGGGGGAATGCATGAGAAAATTGTGGCTGTGCCAGGAAGTGAGCAAAAACTGGAAATGAGGAGAGGCTCCTTTGTGCAGACGCAGGACTGCCCCCAACGTCACGTGGGCGTCTCAGGTCAGAGGAAATGGCACCACCACCCGGGCAGCCGTAGGCTGCCCAGTGTGATAGCCAATCCCCTCAATGGACGCCCGATGGAATCACACCTGCCGGGGCGCGGCGTCAAGCAGACGCCGCCGACCCGGCCGTGGTGCGTGACGTCGATGCGTGGTCGGAGGCGGTGATCTTTGTTTCAATGCAACTTTCACCGTCCAGCCTCATTTAAAGTACCAATCTCCTTTCCTTTTTATAAGCAAACAGGGATGGAGGTGCTGTTCCGTACGGGATTCAGACCTCATTTAAAGTCCCATCCATGTGGATCATGGTTTTTCAATTGCAATTTGCAACAGGGATGGAGGCTGATGGTTCATTAATTTATACCCCCCTGTGCTCATGCAAATCATGCATACATGAGTCCAATACACTCATTGAGCTAATCAGGGTTAAAGGGGTATGTCAATATTTAATATTTAATATTCAATTTATTAATTTTTAATTTATTATAATACTATTCCATTTTTTCAGCCATAATCCCTATATACCCACAGCAAGGGGTTCCCCCTTGGCACTCGTGGGCCTTGGTGCGGCACCCCCTCGCTCTGGGGTGCATCGGTCCTGGTGTCCCCGCCACTTCCGGGAGCTGTGATGCGTGCTTGGGGCCCCCCCTCCTCCTCTGCCTGTTCGCTCGCATGGCGGGGGGAGGCGGTGCCTCCGACCACGCATCGACGTCACGCTCCACGGCCGGGTCGGCGGCGTCTGCTTGACGCCGCGCCCCGGCAGGTGTGATTCCATCGGGCGTCCATTGAGGGGATTAGTTATCACACTGCGGGGCAGCCTACGGCTGCCCGGGTGGTGGTGCCATTTCCTCTGACCTGGGACGCCCACGTGACGTTGGGGGCAGTCCTGCGTCTGCACAAAGGAGCCTCTCCTCATTTCCAGTTTTTCCTCACTTCCTGGCACAGCCACAATTTTCTCACGCATTCCCCCTTTTCTCACGGTAAGTCCCCTTCCCTCTTCCACACATCACCCATCACCCTCTCCTACACGGTCCTCCCCTCCCTTGCCACGGGTCTTTTTTCAGCACTTCTATTCCAATTCACCATGGTGGTGGAACCCTATTCACCCATTTTCACTCCTTGAGGTTTCCTTTGTGTTGCTTTGCAGGCCGTGGTTACCCAGCCCCTCAGCTCCCGGAGTGGTGTGTTCGCCGGGCCCCGGGCCCCTGGTCTCCGCATCAGAGTGTGCGGGTGGGCGTCCGGGCTAGCGTGATTGTCGGGGTAGGTGCCCTTGTCGTTGTGGTTACTACAGTATCAATCAATTTTTTACAGTTGACCATATTTTTATAGTTATACAATTTTTGCTTCTACAGATACAACTTGATATATGTCTTTTTGGCTCCTGACGAGTGACACGGGTCACGAAACGCGTAGAGCCCCTCAAGTGATGACTACATTGTATCTATGGTCTATTGCAACTACTCAAAAAAAAAAAAATATTTGTACCTGTTATAACTATTCATGTGCAATGTTGTTGAATATTGTATCACTTTGAATGTTGTAATAAAGTGATCTTTGTTTCAATGCAACTTTCACCGTCCAGCCTCATTTAAAGTCCCAAACTCCTTTCCTTTTTATAAGCAAACAGGGATGGAGGTGCTGTTCCGTACGGGATTCAGACCTCATTTAAAGTCCCATCCATGTGGATCATGGTTTTTCAATTGCAATTTGCAACAGGGATGGAGGCTGACGGTTCATTAATTTATACCCCCCTGTGCTCATGCATACATGAGTCCAATACACTCATTGAGCTAATCAGGGTTAAAGGGGTATGTCAATATTTAATATTTAATATTCAATTTATTAATTTTTAATTTATTTTAATACTATTCCATTTTTTCAGCCATAATCCCTATATACCCACAGCAAGGGGTTCCCCCTTGGCACTCGTGGGCCTTGGTGCGGCACCCCCTCGCTCTGGGGTGCATCGGGGGTCTCGGTGTCCTGGTGTCCCCGCCACTTCCGGGAGCTGCGATGCGTGCTTGGGGCCCCCCTCCTCCTCTGCCTGTTCGCTCGCATGGTGGGGGAGGCGGTGCCTCCGACCACGCATCGACGTCACGCTCCATGGCTGGGTCGGCGGCGTCTGCTTGACGCCGCGCCCCGGCAGGTGTGATTCCATCGGGCGTCCATTGAGGGGATTGGCTATCACACTGCGGGGCAGCCTACGGCTGCCCGGGTGGTGGTGCCATTTCCTCTGACCTGGGACGCCCACGTGACGTTGGGGGCAGTCCTGCATCTGCACAAAGGAGCCTCTCCTCATTTCCAGTTTTTCCTCACTTCCTGGCACAACCACAATTTTCTCACGCATTCCCCCTTTTCTCACGGTAAGTCCCCTTCCCTCTTCCACACATCACCCATCACCCTCTCCTACACGGTCCTCCCCTCCCTTGCCACGGGTCTTTTTTCAGCACTTCTATTCCAATTCACCATGGTGGTGGAACCCTATTCACCCATTTTCACTCCTTGAGGTTTCCTTTGTGTTGCTTTGCAGGCCGTGGTTACCCGCCCCCTCAGCTCCCGGAGTGGTGTGTTCGCCGGGCCCCGGGCCCCTGGTCTCCGCATCAGAGTGTGTGGGTGGGCGTCCGGGCTAGCGTGATTGTCGGGGTAGGTGCCCTTGTCGTTGTGGTTACTACAGTATCAATCAATTTTTTACAGTTGACCATATTTTTATAGTTATACAATTTTTGCTTCTACAGATACAACTTGATATATGCCTTTTTGGCTCCTGACGAGTGACACGGGTCACGAAACGCGTAGAGCCCCTCAAGTGATGACTACATTGTATCTATGGTCTATTGCAACTACTCAAAAAAAAAATATTTGTACCTGTTATAACTATTCATGTGCAATGTTGTTGAATATTGTATCGCTTTGAATGTTGTAATAAAGTGATCTTTGTTTCAATGCAACTTTCACCGTCCAGCCTCATTTAAAGTCCCAATCTCCTTTCCTTTTTATGGGGCTCAGACTGCTTGGCTAATTTACAAGGGGCTGAGGTGAAAGACAGATGGCCATGGGGTTCAGGTGCCAACTCTGAGCTTTCATCAAGGGACCGGGAGGGAGATAATGTGAAGGAACTGGAGGCATTGTCAGCCACCCAATCTACTATCGCCTGTACTTGTTCTGGCCTCATCAATCGTTGAGGGGCATTCCGGCCTACCATATACCGGTGAAGGTTCTGTTGGCTACCTGAGGAAGGTGTTTCCCTTGTGCGTGTAGCTGGCACACCTCAACCACGTCCTCTCCTTCCAACAGGAGGTTCACGAACACCACCAACACCAGCAGCACCAGCATCACCAGCAGCACCATGACCACGTCCCTTATTTGCTCTCCTCATTGGGCCCGCAAATGTATTATGTAGCCCTATGTAAGTATTTATTAATACCAATTAATACCTTTTTTTTTTAAAACACCAACGTAGCCGAACTTTTTATTTTGGTGCAAGAAATGCACTGCTTACACTAACAGCTGGAAGCTCTCCCTTTAGAACTAGGAGATGATTTTTGAACAATAATGTGTCACTTACAGCAACAGCTGGCCCTATAGGAGTAGGCAATGGTTTTGGAACCAGAATCTGTCCCTCTAAGCAACACCTGGGAACTCTCCCTTTTGAACTAGGAGATGATTTTTGAAAAATAATGTGTCACTTACAGCAACAGCTGGCTCTATAGGAGTAGGCAATGATTTTGGAACAAGAATCTGTCCCTCTAAGCAGAAGCCTCTACCTAATGCAGTCAGATCACTCAAAGCAGCAGTATGTGAAATCTCAAATTACTCCCACAATATGATCGTTGTGTACGATCCCACAATCTGATGTTGTGTACGAACGTACGAACGTACGATCGTTTCGTTAGACAGAGTTTAATCTGCAATCTCCAACTCTAAGCAGCAGTATTTGAAATCTCAAATTCCCCCAACAATCTGATCGTTGAGCATGATTGTGGCGATCGTTGTTTTATGCAGAGTTTGATCTGCAACTCAAAGCAGTGGTATTTGAAATCTCAAATAAGTCCAACAATCTGATCGTTGAGCACGATCGTAGCAATCGTTGTTTTATGCAGAGTTTGATCTGCAACTCAAAGCAGCTGTATGTAAAATCTCTAATTTCTGCTATCTGTCCTCAGAGCAACAGCACAGACAGCAGTAGTAAAGTAATCTATCTCAGGATGCAGGATCAAGTCTTAAAATGTCTCTAATCTCTCCCTCACGCTTTCAGCTTCCTTTCCCTACACTAACCCAAGGAGCACGTGACTGCAGCACTGTGACTCCAGCTTATAAAGAGGCTGGGTCACATGATGCACTGGCCAATCACAGCCATGCCATTAGTAGGCATGGCTGTGATGGCTTCTAAGGGCAAACCAGTGAAACGCTTGTTGATTGGCTGCCCTGCAGCTTCTCAACACGTGGAGTAAAATAGCAGAACCCCGGACCGAACCCGAACGATTTTTGAAATGTCCGGGTCCGTGCCCCGGACACCCAAAAGTTCGGTACGGACCCGAACGTTACAGTCCGGGTTCGCTCAACACTACTAATCACTTCAAAAACAAGATTGACACAATTTGTGATGAAATCTCCACTCTACAGGCATCTTCCCCAGTTAACACCCCATGTCAACAAGTACAATCGACACTATCCTTATTCAAACCTGCTACTATAGACAAAGTTGCTAAACTCCTTTCTAACGCCCACCTAACCCCCTGTCCCCTGGACCCTATTCCCTCTCAAATACGCCACCCTCTGACTCTATCCTACACGCTCTAACTCACATCTTCAATCTCTCCCTCTCTTCTGGCATCTTCCCCAATGCTCTAAAACATGCATTGGTCACCCCCATACTCAAAAAGCCATCCCTGAACCCTACCGATCTAAACAATCTGCGCCCTATCTCCTTGCTCCCCTTTTCCTCCAAACTCCTCAAACTCCTGGTCTACAACCAGCTGAGTGACCACCTTGTTAAGAATAACCTTCTTGACCCCCTTCAATCTGGATTTCGCCCTCAACACTCCACAGAAACTGCCCTTCTACAACTCACAAATGATCTACTAACTGCAAAAACCAATGAACACTACTCTGTACGCCTACTTCTGGACCTTTCGGCTGCCTTTGATACAGTTCACCACCCCCTCCTCCTCAAAAAACTCTTGGTCAAAAACACTAACAACATGAGCAAAATGTGAAGATGTCACAGGAGGCACTCACTCTATGTATGTTTCATCTGTCATCTGTGGACTTCTTTAGGCGCTGACATTCCCAGAAATGGGAATGTCATAACAGTGAGCCGTTTTCCATAGTTAATGTGTTGGAATGCATAGATGTATTTTGGACATAAGTGGCGATGAAGCAGAGGTAAAAGGACTTTTTATTAAGACTGACAAATAATGTATTAGAAAATATTTTATGTTGGTTTTAGGATTTTTGTACTGATGATATAGAGTTAAAATCACTCGTAGGTACTTCCTCTTTTCTTTGGTATATGTATATATTTATATATATATATATATATATATATATATATATATATATATACTCATTTGAGGCAGCAGCTATTTTTTTAATTTTAGTTCCTCTTAACGGTGTAGAATGTGTTTTATTTGATTTATTTTTAAAACATTAAACTCCTGCTATGTAAGCTGAATCTAAGAGCAGGAATGATGAAATCTCAAAACATGACAAAGGACACTAGTTAATATTGGTAACCAAACACTTACGGGTGCATTAAAGAAAAGATCTACTGCTAGATACACTTGAGAACTGCTCTACTGAGCTGCACCGTTTTATTTAATGGACATAAGAAAACAATAGACTTCCAAAACATGTCTGCTTAAGTTGAATTGATTTCAGTGGAAAGTGATTTAGCTGGGAATTAGTTTGGTTACTCATTTCAAGCCTGACAATATAATCCATTTAATTACAAGGCCTCTTGCTTTTCAGGGCAGTGTATCTTTGCTAAATTCTGGATTAGACTCTTCTGCTTCCTTTTCTTGACTTATCTGTTTATATATTAAAAACTACACATGTATTGCACAGTTTTAAGATGATGATGTAGAAAAGACACTTACAATATTAACAGCTATTGTTCCTCTGGAGTCACCTGTAGTGTAAAAATAAATATTTCACTGGCTATGATATTTAAATGTGAACCTATTTGAAACAAACTGTTCATTATGGGTTTTATGAGGGTTTACAGTTTAAAGCCCAAATTAGTTTAAATCCACTAAATACATTCCAGGTGCATCAAAACAAAAGGTTTGCAAAGCCTATGGCTGCTTTTACACTGCTTCATTAAAAAAGTGAGTCAAAAACACATATGCTTTCTTTATGGGTTTCCGGCACGTTTTTAGTGCATTTTCTGGTTGACTGACTCCCAAAATGCACCTGTGAAACATGTGACTCAAAAAATGCACCAAAAAATGCAACGGTAGTGCCTTTTATGTGTTTTAATGTGTTTTTGATGCATTTTCTATTAATTTCAATGAGGAGCTACATTTCTAGTGCATTTTTTAAAAGTGCACCAAAAATGCAGCAAGCAGGACACAAAAACGTAACTGAAACACAACTGACCGGTGTGAAGAGTTCCATAGCATTTAAGGGAATTGAAAGGGAAAAACGAATCAAAAACTGATCAGTGTGAATGAGCCCTTAAGCTGCATTTACATTGTGGTAAAACTGCTACATTTCTGGTGCAGTTTTGAAAAGCGCACCAAAAATGCAGCAAGTAGGACAGAAAAACTTAACTGAAACACAGCTGACTGGTGTGAAGAGTTCTATAGGATTTAAAGGGAATTGAAAGGGAAAAACTAATCAGAAACAGATCAGTGTGAAGGAGCCCTTAGGCTGCATTTACAATGTGGTTTGTGTGCAGATAGTTTGCTGCATTCAAAGGCAACTAAACACCACCTCCAGATGCGGCAAAACGCTGTGCTATGGCTGCATGCAAACTGGCTTATTACCTGTGGCCAGTTTGCATGCGACCAAAACTCAGCATTAATGCTGACCCTGGATGCACACTGTCTGTATCCAGGGTTGTTATTCACATTTAACTGCTTGGATGAGTGGTTACATGTAAATAATTATGCCTCCGGACATTGGTTTGTACATGGTATCAATTTGACAGTTGTTGTTGACAGCTGCAGATGTTTGCACACTATGGGTGCATGCAGCATTAACAATCACTGGTAAGAATCCGCTTATTATTGCCAGCGCCTGCCTCTGGCCACACACAAGCTTCCAAGTGAATGTAGCCTTACGATTTTTTAAAGCAACTGCATTCAGAGTGGAAAAACATGATCCCTGTGAGCAGGGCCGGCTCTACCACTAGGCGGAGTAGGCGGCCGCCTAGGGCGCACTGCCGCCTAGGGGCGTCTGGCCACTGTTAATCTGTCACTGGCTGTTCTGCATTGATTCATGTAAAAACTGACACAGTCTGACTGAGATAATGAGATTGTATTATCACATGCCATTTGCAAATGTATATAGAAAAGGTGGCTGATCTGCCAAATACCCCCCTCTGCCCCCACCCCCGTGAGGCTGTATTTGATGGGCACAGGTGAAGCTGTATTTGATGGGCACAGGTGAAACTGTATCAATTGGAGCTGGTGAAGCTGTATATGATGGGCACAGGTGAGGCTGTATTGATTGGCGCTGGTGAAGCTGTATTTGATGGACGCTGGTGAGGCGGCATTTGATCGGCGCTGGTCAGGCTGCAATTCATTGGCGCTGATCAAGCTGGGCAGGGGAAAGGGGGTGGAGTCAGGGGTGGAGTCAAGGGGGAGTCAAGGGGGCGGCAAAATGAGGTTTCGCCTAGAGTGTCAAAAATCCTTGCACCAGCCCTGCCTGTGAGCAGATATCTGCCCCTGCCCCATAATTCTTTACCATCCAACAGATTTGCTTCCCATAATCTGTATTGTAGTTAAAGGGTATCCAACTAATATATTGCAGCTTAGTGGTCCTTAGATGCAGCAACTATATTAGTTTCCTTTACTATTACTTTTACCTTGTGTCAAAGCCGATATGTAGAGAGAAGCAGAGTTGTTACCTTAAGCTATTCTCCTGATTTCGACTACAAACACCCCCTCATCTCCATAAAATAGGGAGAGGTGTTCAGCAGTTCCAGAAGATAGCTAGAAAATCTGATAAAATAGCGAGTGGGAACAATAAAATGTTTCTTACGATAAACATTGTCTCAGCTGGAACACAACTAATCAGCTTTTCATTTAATTTTCTAAGCTGTGTGGGAAAAATGAAATATAGAAACTGATTGCATCAGTTGAGATAAAACTTATCTCAGACACTTTTTATTAACCACCATAATGTGAGATGTTGGTTCAGTACAGAGTTACAGTCAGTGCCAGCCCATCCATTAGGGGTGCACGGGTGCCGCCCCTCCATTCATGCGTCTGGCCCCCTGACCTGCATGCAGGGCGCTGGGTGCATGGATACCAATGGGGGGGTAACGCATGTGATTACAGCCAGAGGCTCTAATAGGCTTCAAAAAAGGGTGGGCTCATGGCACAGAGCACTGCACTCTGAGCCCACCCAGTTGTGACAATAGCGAATGAATATTTGCTATTTTCAGACTGATTCTTCCCCCAGCCAATCAGAAAGCGGGTCTGAGACCCGTTTCCCAATTGGCCTAACTGAGAAGCGTTCCGATTGGCCACCGAGAAGGAGGCAGAAGAGAGCAGGGGAAGGGAAAGCCACACATGATGCCCATGAAGAAGAGCAGGGGAAATCACCAATGATGCCCGTGATGCCTGCAGAGGAGAGCAGGGGAAGCTGCCCTTGATGCCCATGGAGGAGAGCAGGGGAAGCCACCCATGATGCCCACGGAGGAGAGTAGGGAAAGCCGTCTGTGGAGGAGAGCAGGGGAAGCCGCTCGTGATGCCGGTGGAGGAGAGCAGGGGAAGGAGAAGCCGTCGCCCAGGTGAAGCGATGCCTGCAATAGATGGGGTAAGCGCTCCTGATGACCCAACTGACCAAGAGCGGATGGGGGGAGTGGCTGTGGGTGCATTGTTTGTTGCCCCCCCAAAAAAAATTACCATCAGCCATCACTGGTTACAATTATAGTCACATTATATGCTTCATCTGAAAAACCAAAAAAAAAAATGGACTGGTAAGCTGCAATACACTTTATTTTTATTTTAAATATTAGATGTACTTTACTGGTAGCAAAGATGGTATAGAACTCGAATGGGCTGCCTCTAGAGCAGGGGCCCAATCACAGTCTCAGCTGTGGTGCCACTGGTCCCTATGCCACTATTTTGTATAATGTTGGAAATGTTAGCAAAGTAAGGTATAGGTATAGTTAGTCAGAAATCACTTGTTTCAATTACTCACGACTTGTTAAGGACCCTTGAAATGATGCATTAGAAAAATGTTTCATTGGTACTTATTTACATAAGAAAAAATTGTTCAAAGGAGCTGTTTCATTGTCTGTGAATGTGTATATATGTGAGCAGATTGTGAAGTGATATTGGGTATTTTGGTATTGTTATGCCTTTTTCTATGCAGAAATACAATGTTTAGAAAGCTTAATGATTAACAATGAATATAAGTCTCTACTTTTCTCTCTAATCTGTGTGGAAATAGTTGGCAACTACATGAAATAAATTTGCAAATCATTATAAATTCCCAAACCCGTTGTCTAGCCCTGTGTGCTTTTTCTAGCAGAATATTAGAGAAAAAGGGAAACATCTTCCTATTTTGGATTCCATTGTCTTTCTTTGGCAGACCTGGAAGAGTCCATGCATCATCTGTCATGGGTTACATCAGCCAACAACGTCTGCAAAACGTTGATATCCAGCATAATTGTCACTGATGCCTAAATAAAATGAAACAGATTTCACATAAAGCATGCCAGAAGCAATGAGTTCTTTGAACTGAGGAAATAAAACACACTTTATCAAAGTTCCACTCCAGGGTTTATTCTGTTTTGACACCCCAAAGCCTTTTTGTGTGTATCAAGTATGAAAGGTTGTAATTCATGCAAATCCTCAGAACTGCAATTGTCTGCATCTATCTTGTTGTGGTTGTATTTAAAAGGAGTAACCTTTATGCTGTGTGTTTTAACATACAATGAGGGCATGTTGCACTGTGCTGTAAAATAGCTGAAAAATGAGTAGCATTAAATTTGACACTGTAAAAAACTGAAGGGCTACTAAGCATAAATATCATCATTTTTACGATCTAATTTATGCAAAAGGAATGTTTTATGTAAAAGGTACTGTTCACAGATGAATTTGGAAACACACAACTGTTCAGTCCACTGCTTTCTTTTTGAAACATGGCAGCTAAAACAATAGATTGCACAAGAGAGTTCTACAACTGTTAAATATTGAATTTTCTATTTAGGTGTGGGTACTTTAACATGCAGCTTAATATACTTGCCTTAATAACTTAATGGCAGCATATGAATGGGTAGACTCTACCCTCACTCTTACCCCATGGGACCTCTCTCTCATAAATTTAGAGGTTTATCCAGTCCACATGTTTCTATTTTGTCCTCCTCACCATGTAGAACCAAACAAGATGTGCAAGCAGCTCCACTTACCTGGCTGCAATAAACTTGTGGCCTTTCACCTGTACCCCAAGTGCTGATCCCACTTTCTGGACCCTTAAGTAAGGCTCTTTGTGTGGGTGTTGTGGCTGGCATTTGTAATTGCTGCCTTCTTCTCACACTGAGCTGCAGTTGCTGGCTCGCATGTCGTGTTGTGGCTCCCTTCATAGAGAGTCCACAGCCCCTTCCCTTGTATTCTCTGTGCTGTTAAGTGGTCCATCACTGTGAATTGTATTGTATTCACAGTGAATAGACTCATTAGACCCAACAGTCTTCTTTGGGACTACTTTTTTGTCCACGTCAACAACCATTTCTGTTGCTATTTAGCTGCTGCTGGACACCCTTTTTAATTGTAGGGTGTTTTTTTGTTTTGTTTCTTCAAAGAGTTTTATTTCAATTTCAAGATTAACATACATAACAAACAAGAATGAGATAAGCATTCAAGGGTTTAATTTTCGCTGATGTCTTCCATGTGCTTGAATGGACTCTTCTGATCAGTAGAGAGCATATTGCTCTCGGCTAACGAAAGAGTCTTGTAGAGAGGAAAGGTTGATCTAACCTAGGAGTAGCCTATGGTAACTCCTAATGTTGCTAATCCAGGTGTACGGTGATGAAGGGTGAGAGTTCCAGATCTCCCTGCACCCCAAGTGGGATCAATCTGTGCCAGGGAGGGGGAGTCTCATCCTGCAGAGTGAGACTGAAAAGGATAGAATGTTTCACAGCTTTCTGATCAGAAGGTAGCCTCCATGAGGGCAGTGTTTAAAATACCCTGAAAAGATTTAGAGAGAGCTACGTGCCAGGTCCCCATGTCCCAAGAAAGCTGAAATTCCTCCTCCCAATGTTTCATATAGGAGGCTTTCGCGATCGGAGAGGTGAGAGATGTGTAAACTACCGATGTGCCCCCCCTCCCTCTGCTCCATGGCTTGGTCGCACCAAAGTTCATAAACTGGGAATTTGGCCGGAAGGTGCTTATCTTTCCATATCTGCTAGAGATAAAAGGAGATTTGTTTGAATCTGAACCTTTCCGAATCTGGAAGGTCAACTTTGCTTGTACGGTGGCTAAGAGATATGGGGCCCAGAGGAGTGAAAAAGTGCCCTATACGGTACAGCCCTTTGTCCAACCACAACTTGAATGCTTTAATGTCTAATCCTGGCGGAAAATTTGGGTTGTGTAATATATGTGCTAAGGGATTCATAGGCGAGACTAGCTTGTGATGGTTGCGAAGAGAGTCCCAGAGAGCAAAGGAGTGGGATAGTGTGGGGGATAGAATTGGGGGTCATTTTTTCGGGGGAGTCTAGAGTAGGAAATCTATTGTGTTGTTCGGAATCACCTACCTTTCGATTTGGATTCAATCCGGTTTCTCATATCTAGTGTATACCAGAGAAAGTTGTGTAATTCTGGCTGCTTGGTAATATTTATAGAAGAATGTGAATCCAAGGCCCTCTTTTTTCCTATGGTGGTATAAAGTATGTTGGGGAAACCTGTATCCAGAATTCCCCCAGACAAATCTTGCTTTGGAAAGTCCTCAAATGATCCTTTCTTATTGCTATAGGCGAAGAACGGAATAAGTAAAGCAACCTGGGCAGGAGAATCATTTTAATTGCGTTAATTCTACCCAACCAAGAGAGCTTGCTGTTGGACCAAGTTTTCAGGTCAGACTCTAGTTTATGGTTTATAGGGGGTAAATTGTTGGAGTATAATTCTTTCATCTTGGCAGTAAAATTGATACTCAGATATCTGATTGAGGACGAGCTCCATTTGAAGGGGAATGAGTGTTGCAGAGAAGTTATGGTTTCTGGGGATAAGGAGATATTCATTGTATGGGATTTGGAGTAGTTTACTTTTAGCCCTGATATTACCGCAAATTCATCTAGTGTATGGCTTAGATTGGGGAGCGAGGTGTGTGGGGATGTAATGAACAAGAGAATGTCATCTGCGAAAAGGCCACATTTGTGACTTTGCAGGGCACAGGTCCCCCTTTTATGTCTGGATTTTGGCAGATTGTGATCGCTAATGTTTCAATGGCTATAGCGAATATGAGTGGTGAGAGGGGACATTCCTGTCTTGTCCCTTTAGCTATGTCTATCAGTCTTGAGTAATATCCCTGTAACCTTATTTGGGCATTAGGAGAAGAATAGAGCGCTGTAATGAGGCCCATGAAACGTTGGCCAAATCCCCATCTATTCAGGAGAGTGAAAATGTAGGTCCATGATACAGAATCACAGGTCTTCTGTAGATCTAGAGACAAGACCATGCCCTGTTGTTTAGATCTTCCATCCCAGTAAGATTGTAAAATAGAGATCAGGTCCACGGCCCTTCTAATCTGGTTAGGACCCTGCCTTCCTGCGATGAAGCCCACCTGATCTTTGTGTATTTAAGAATTAATAAATGAGGCTAGTCTATTGGCCAGGATTTTCGTTAGGATTTTGATATCATTATTGATCAGTGATATAGGCCTGTAGTTACCTACTTCCTCAGGGTTCTTATCTGGTTTCGGTATCACTGTAATAAAGGCGAATCCAGAGGGTCACCCTGAGTTTCAGCATTAAAAAAATATGTCAGGTGGGGGGAGAGTGTCTCAGCAAAGGCCTTGTAGTACGGGACTGGCAGTTCATCAGGACCTGGGGCAGATCCTTTTCTTGATGACCCCCAGTACCTCCTCCTCTGTGTTGGTTGCTTCCATGATTTTTCTATGTTTCTCTGTTAGGGAGGGGATAGGGATATCATCTAGGAGTGAAAGGATAGATTTTTTTGAGTTTTGTGCGGGGGGGGGGGGGGC
>BLSH010437218.1:62027-82360 GCA_018402905.1 Glandirana rugosa
GTTTACAAAAGTGATATAAGTGGGAGACACATTCACCGGAATATATCACACCCGCACCTGAGTCTAGGGGACTCGTTACTAACTGGTTTCCGTGGAAAGGAAACCGGTTAGTACCGAGAGTGTCGTCTCGTACGACACTAACCGTGTGTGGCGGAGTACAATTTCCATACACCGGACCAAACAAGGTCCTCACCCAGTCCGGGAGTGAACGGGTGGGGGGTAGGACTGGAGGTCCGACGTACGCGTCTTTCCCATACCTCAAACCCCCCTCAAGGGGTCGTAAAAGTGTTGCATGACTGAGTAATTGTCATTCAAAGTGTGATAGCGCTGAAAGCTGAAAAATGGCCTGGACAGGAAGGGGGTTTTCGTGCCAGGTACTGTTGTGGTTAAGGGGAAGGCCACACCAAATGTTGTTGCAAAATGCTGGGGAACTCCCCCCAAACTCCATACCCTTTCTGCGCATGCAGCCTGGAGGTCAGGATGGGGGGTGGGCAAGTGAGGGCCTGACCCACTCCTGGAACAAACCAGGCCACATACCTTTAACATGAGGCGGTGTGTGCCAATCACAGCATGCTCTGCTGTGAGAGCCATGATTGGCCAAAGGAAAGGTGCCTTTGGTCAATCATTGCTCAGGGGATCTGAGTCCACGCCCACACTATATAAGGCCACTTACACAGAGGGTGAATATAGTGAAAACATTTGCGGAGATAGCAAAAGATTAGGCAGAGGCATATATATGTACAGTATGGTATATATAATACACTGCATTCATTTATTTCAGGGACTTATATAGCCCTGACGCTTTACATATATATTGTACATTCACATCAGTCCCTACCCTGAAGGAGCTTACAATCTATGGTCCCTAACTCACATTCATACATATATTAGTGCCAATTTAAACAGGATCTAATTTACCTACCTGCATGTCTGGAGTGTGGGAGGAAACCAGAGTACCTGGAGGAATCCCACACAGACATAGGGAGAGCATGCAAACTCCAGGCAGGTAGTGTTGTGGTTGGGATTTGAACCAGTGACCCATTTGGCTCCTAGGCGAAAGTGTTAACCACTACACCACTGTGTAGACTATATACAGTGCATGCACGCTTGGAAAAGGATCTGACCCCTACGCCAAAATTAAACAGAAATTTTGGGTAGGGGTCGCGCCGCAAAGTCTGTACCTGGCCCTTCAGGTCTGATATGGATTTTAAGGGGAACCCCATGCCAAATTTTGGGAAAATGGCATTGGGGTCCCCCCACAATGCAAACCAGACCCCAAAGCACCCTCCTCATGTTGAGGGCATGTGGCCTGATAAGGTTCGGAGGGGGCGCACTCACTCGTCCCCACCCCCCTGCCATGCCAGGGCTGCATGCTCGCATAAGGGTCTGGTTTGGATTTTGTATAAATTTGGTGTGGGGTTCCCCTTAAAATCCATACCAGACCCGAAGGGCCTGGTATAGACTGGGGGGGACCCCAACGCAATGCTTTTTCAGTGATCTTTATCTATATTGCAGGGAATCAGCAATACATTCCAGCCACAACCGATTTTGAATGACAATTATTCCTTTACAAATGTCATTTTGTGGTGCCACTGTTCTAAACATCACAGAGATCCATACTAAGGGGACCCGTCAAGCACGATATTTAAGCACTTACCACCCACCGCAGCGTGATGGCGGCAAAGTGGTTCGTTATCGCAAACCGCCCTCAACTGACGGCAGCTGCGATGACCAGCATTGTGAGCGCGCGCATGCTGCTGGAGGCATGCTCGCGTGCTCACTGTGTTCCCAGGGGGGTGCAGGGAATGGGTAGGGCAGACTCGCTACCCGCGATGGCCCCTTTGCAGTGAAAGAACGGAGGTCCGTGTATGTAAACACGGATCTCCGTTCGGACAGAGGGGGAAGGGCGGTGATCACAGGCTTCCTGTATATGGAAGCCGTGATCACTCCCCTCCCCCTGACAGCCCAGCCCCCATACAGTTAGAACTCCCCATAGGGAACACAGTTAACCCTCTCCAGGTTAACCCCTTCACTGCCAATGGCATTTCTACAGTAAGCAGTGCATTTTTAGACCACTGATCGCTGTATAAATGCCAATGGTGCAAAAAAAATGTCTAAATGGTCCGACATGTCTGCCGCAATATTGCAGTGCTGCTAAAAATCGCAGATCGCCGCCATTGCTAGTAAAAATTTTTCAAAAATACAACTCCAGAAATTAATTTGCATCATCTCTAAACGCAGCAACTTTTGCGCAAACAAAACAATAACCGCCGATTGCGATTTTTTTTAACAAGGAAAGGAAGAAGAATATAAATTGGCCAAAAACAAGTAAATAAAATGATTTTTATTTTTTTACTATTGGATTTGTATTTTAGCAAAAATTAAGAAAAACTGGTTATTTTGAAAAATTGTTGCTCTTTTTTTATTTAGAGAAATGACAGCGGAGATTAAATATCACCAAAAGAAAGCTCTATTTGTGGTTAAAAAAGGACGCAAATTTCGTTTGGGTACAACGTCGCACGACCGCGCAATTGTCAGTTAAAGCAACGCAGTGCCAAATCACAAAAAGTGCTCAGGTCCTAAAGCGTGAATTCCTTCTGGGGCTGAAGTAGTTAAAGGAATATTTTTTTTGTCACTTTAAGGCTGGGTTCACACTATCCGACAAAAAAACAGTCCAACTTTGATCCTACTTTGCTGTGCGATTTACGGTTCTACATAGGGTCAAAGGGTTTTTGTGAACAGGGATCCAACAATACCATGCAACTTATGCTCTGGGGATCTTGAAGGGGAACTCCACGCCCATTTTTTTTTTTTTTTTAAATGGCATGGGTCCCCCTCCAGGAGCATACCAGGCCCTTTGGTCTGGTACGGATTTTAAGGGGATCCCCCACGGCAAAAAAAAAATGGTGTTTTTGGACGAGCGAGCCCCCCCCTCCAGGACCATACCAGGCCGCATGCCCTCAACATGGGGAGTATAGGTGCTTTGGGGCAGGGGGGGCTCTGCACCCGCCACCCCAAAGCACCTTGTCCCCATGTTGATGAGGACAAGGGCCTCTCCGCGACAACCCTTGCCGGTGGTTGTCAGGGTCTGCGGGCGGGGACTTAACAGTGTGGGGTACATCGTACCCCTACCCATTTACCTGGAAAGAAAGTGTACAAAAAAAACACACTACACAGGTGTTTCAAATATTTTATTAAATCAGCTCCAGCGTCTTCTCCCCTCTCTTATCCCTCTCCTGTGTCTTCGGCTCTTTTGCGGGGGTCTTCTATCTTCTGAGAGGTCTTCTTTCTTCTCCTTCTCTGTGGCGTCTTTTGCTCTTTTGGTGGTCTTCTCCCCTCAGAAGATAGAAGACCCCCGCAAAAGAGCCGAAGAAAGAAGACCCTTCAGAAGATAGAAGACCCCCGCAAAAGAGCCCGAAGACACCGGAGAGGGAGAAGAGAGGGGAGAAGATGCCGGAGCTGATTTACTAAAATACTTTCAAAACCTGTGTAGTGTGTTATTTTTGTACACTTTCTTTCCAGGTAAATGGATAGGAGTACGATGTACCCCATACTCCTTTACATAGGGTGGGGGGCCAGCATCTGGGGGCCCCCATGTTAAAGGGGGCTTCCAGATTCTGATAAGTACCCGCCCACAGACCCCGACAACCACCGGCAAGGGTTGTCGGGAAGAGGCCCTTGTCCTCCTCAACATGGGGACAAGGTGCTTTGGGGTGGGGGGTGCAGAGCCCCACCTGCCCCAAAGCACCCATACTCCCCATGTTGAGGGCATGTGGCCTGGTATGGTCCAGGAGGGGGGCCACTCCCTCGTCCCCACCCCCTTTCCTGGCCTGCAGGGCTGCGTGCTCGGATAAGGGTCTGGTGTGGATTTCGGGGGGCTCCATGCCGTGTTTTTTGGCGTGGGGGTTCCCCCTTAAAATCCGTACCAGACCAAAGGGTCTGGTATACTCCTGGAGGGGGACCCATGCCATTTTTTTAAAAAAAATTGGGCATGGAGTTCCCCTTCAAGATCCCCAGAGCATAAGTCGCATGCCAAAGTCGGATCAGTGAAGACACTAATCCGACTTTGATCCGCTTTCAATGCCTTTCAATGGGCTAAAGTAGGATCAAAGTCGGACAAAAGTAGTACAGGAACCTTTTTCAAAGTCGGTTCGACTTTGAAAAACACAAGTCGAACCAGTTAAGACGGCTCTCATAGGGAGTCATTGTTTTTGTCCGAGAATCGGACTAGTGTGAACCCAGCTAACCATTATTAAAACCACTGCTCGTGAAAAAAAAAAAATTACAAACTTTTTTTCTATTCAGACATTTCCCCTAGGGCTAAGGCTGTTAACATTAGAGAGGGGGTGGTAATGTTTTTTTGTTTTTTTTTTATGGCAATGAACTTGCATGCAAGCATTAAATGGAGGAGTTCTGAAATCACAGGTTCAATTCCAGCCAACATCAGACACTTAGAACATGTGATCTGAGAGGCATCTTCACAGGCAAATAGACGCCGCATGTGAGTTAATTTACTCCCTTTTGTGAGAGCTGAAGTTGTAATTGCCTTTAATTTGGGAGTTATTTTAAGGCACTGCTGGAGTAGATTTGGGAGGTATAGTAAATCAGGGCCTATCTGTCACCATATATTTCTATCACAAGCGATGTTTACATTCCTTGTGATAGCATTAAAAACGATCAGATTTTTTTTTTTTAAAGGAACAGTGTTAAAAGAAAAAATGTAATAAGATAAATATAAAAAAAAAATGTAAAGTGCCAAGGTCCCCGCAAGCTCGTGAAGAAAACGCATACATAAGTCGCGCCCGCATATGAAAAAGGTGTTCAAACCACACATATGAGGTATTGCAGCGATTGCCAGAGTGTGAGCAATAATTCTTGCAAAAGACCTCCTCTGCACCTCTAACTTGGTAACTGTTAAAAAAATGTTAAAGCGTCGCCTATGGAGATTTTTAAGTACCGGAGTTTGTCGCCATTCCACAAGTGTGTGCAATTTTCAACCGTGTCATGTATGGTATCTATTTACTCAGCGTCCTCTATCTATTTACTCAGCGTCTCTTTCAAAATATACAAAAAATTGGGCTAACTTTACTGTTGTCTTATTTTTCAACTCAAAAAAGTGTTTTTTTAAAAAAAAAAGAGCTTGAAAGACCACTGCGCAAATACCGTGTGACAAAAAGTATTGCAATGATTGCCATTTTATTCTCTAGGGTGTTTGAAAAAAAATATATAATGTTTGGGGGTTCTAAGTAATTTTCTATAAAAAAATTGATTTTAACTTGTAAACAACAAATGTAAAAAAGGGCTCTGGGGGTTAAGAGGTTAAAAACGGTATATATTTTAATACACCACATCAAGTGTACTATATACCGTATGGACAGATATATAGTGGACACTCAATAAGCAGTGGATAGATAGATAGATAGATAGATAGATAGATAGATAGATAGATAGATAGATAGATAGATAGATAGATAGATAGATAGATAGAATGAATGATTGATAGATATCTTTTTTTTTCCCTACACTAACCTGTCTGCACTAACTGACAGATTTCTAACTATCTATCTGGTTAACTGTCTAGTTTTTTTTTCTTTTTTTAACATATTTTAAACCTAGCTTTGTAAACTGCCTGTCTTCAGGAACCTACACTATCTCTCTAACAACGCCGACACACTATCATAGAGCCGCTGTACAAGCCGCTTTATATAGTGTGGGGTGTGGATTGAGACTGCTGTGCAGTGATTGGCTAATGGCATCCTGCCTTTAGCCAATCAAAGCTCTCACAGCAGGCCACCCACTGATTGGCCAAAGCATGCAGGTCATGTGCATGCTTTGGCCAATCAGCAGGCGGCATTCCGCCAACATTTTAAAACATTATGAGGCAAGCAAAGTTGCCGCGAATGCCCCGTAATGTTCGGCTCATGCAGATGTAGCCCATCCCTACTCAGGAGAGAGAAAATCTAATTTTTCATACCAGAAAATGTGAACCTATCAGCACCACCAAACTGGTCACCACATTTAGTGGTCAGCAGGAGGTGTTTAGGAACTTTTGGCCGAAGATACCACTATTTCCAGATATGTTAAGGATTGTCCGGAAATTGTCCACAGAAGGTCACCCTCTATCCGGGACAGATGGGTGCACAGCCACTACACACCCCCGGCCCCTGTGGAGGGGGCTTCAGGGGGAGTTGGGAACTTTAGATGTGGTGGCTGTCCACAGTGTCCCTGGATAAGGGAAGGAACTACATTCCCATTACCCAGGGGAGGATACTTAAGATCTAAAACCTACGTGGATTGTCAAACAGTAGGTGTGGTCTATATGGCCACATGTAAATGCGGTGTGTTTTACATAGGTAAAACTAAAAGATCCCTGGGCAGGCGAATACAAGATCACCTATATTACCTAGATGCAGGTTTATTGTATACCCCAATATGCAAACACGTTGGTTTGAATCATAGTTTTGATCCCTCCTTTGTGTCCTTCTCCGTGTTGGAGAATGTTCTCCCCAATCCCCAGGGGGGTAATTTTGATGGAATGATACTCAGGAGGGAGGCAAGGTGGATCTACAACCAGAGGGCCACTGAGCCTCCAGGACTCAACACATCTCTGACATTTAATGCCTTTTTGTAGGTATGGGCTGGTATATGTACATGGGGGCATGTATGTCCTTCTCCCCCTACTATTGCTTCCCCCTCCCCCCCTAACGGGTCCCTTTCGCTGTGGCATGTTTATTGCATGTTTGTCTTTTTTTCTACCTGTTTTTTTTTTGTACTTATGAGACAAATGTCTAATTGACCCTATATGACCAACATATTGTACATTTTAATGCTAATTGATTTTTACGTATTAATATATATATTCTTAGAGAATTTTGGTACAAAAGCCATAAAAATTATAATAGCCCTGTAATTCTGTAGATGTCTGTTCAAATTTGTTTGTGAATAGAGTGAATAAAACAAGTAAGTATCTTTCTCTACGGGCAGATGGCACTGTGCGGCGATGTTAATGGAGGGTTACAATTTGCCTCACATCATCCCACAGGTGACTTTCCACCTGGGATTGATGGCGTGGCCCAGCCCCCCTGGGTGTGCCTGACGGCCCCTGGCCATCACGTTGGTAGGGCCGTGCATGCGCTATCTCCCGAACATTCAGACCGGATGAGTCGTCAGAGAGCCGTGCGGTCCTGTCACTTCTGTGCGACCGGCTTTTTAGAGGGACCAGGGATACAGCAGCAGATGGAAGCCTTGGGTGTTCTGTTGCTGTGGTTCCCCGGTCACTGAGGGATAAGGTAGGACAATTATTATTTGGTGACAGCATTACTATTGGTGAACTGTAGATGGTGGCCTTAATATTGAATTATTGCCAGTCTTAATATGGATACTGGTTGCTGTATCTCTATGTATATCTCCCCACCACTGTGCTATGCACAATGACTAAATGCAGACACTCTCCCTGGAATGGAGAGTACTAAGCCCGGCATAGGAGTGTATGGACATGGGTGGTTTGGTGGTGATTCAGGAAATGCAGCGACACTATGGAAATAAGTGTGAACCAAAACTGAAAGAGCGGTCCAACATTCGCCAGACAGGGTGGGTGGTTCTGGCACCACCTGCCACTAGGTGGGGCAAGGGACGTCCCCTGATCGCGCTGTGCAGCGTCATGCTCCTGGTGGAAATAATTGCATGTGTGTGCTCACTTTAGACGCCAAACAATCCAATAAAGTCCCCTTTCCTTTTGAACTATGCTCCAGACAGGGTTTTCCCTTGTGTCTGGATCTGGTTTCCTTTCTTTTTTATCTGATCTAAGCCTTTGGTTCCCACGTATTATTTTAGAGTAGAACTGGACACGAAAATGAATCAGAAAATAAATGCTGCCAGATAATTAGTTAGTAGGGTAAGAACTACTCTGTTCCAGGATGTTAGTCGTTAAGCATGTGTTCTGTTTTTATTTATTGTATGATTTATTATGTTGGCTATACGTAGAAGGTATTATCCATTGGGTATAATCGCTGTCCTATATATGGGTAGTTGTACAGTTGGTATGGAAATGTTATGCATTGACATGTATTATCTATTGGTATTGACGGTGCCCTCTACATTGTAATGCCTTATACTTTCTTCTTCAATAAAAGTTACTTGATTACAAAAAAAAAAACAAAATAGATTGATTTGGGAAAATGCCTTATTATGATCACTAGATGAAGTTGATGATCATACAAAATATATATTTTTTCTATAAATATACCATTTGAATGTGGACTTTTGACCTGCAAAACTGATTCATTCTGTAATTTTCAAAATGCTGAGTACAAAATATTTTTTGTAATACTGTCTATGCTGTATGTATAATATTCCTTTTTCTTTCAAAGTTAAAAAATAAACACTTTATTATGTTCTTTGTCCTTAAAAGTTGTATGAAATTTATGTTTTATCAAAAGAGGTATGCCAGAAATTTATAAAAATTACTCTCATGCAGTGTGTACCCTATTCCTGCCACTTTAAGGATAAATTTCTACTTAACTTTTTCGGATACTCCAAAGATAAATGGGGATGTGGTTTAGCCAATGAGGTCTAAAATAAACTGCAGAATGATTGCATTTGTTGTGTGTGTCATCTAACTTTTATTGGATTCAGGAATTGCAAATGTTAATTCTTTTTTAATTCCTCCAAATAAAGTCTAAAACAAATTGTGCCAATATTATGTATGCTGTGTTCAGCATAATACTTTTAATATAATCTTCAAAAACAAACACAAAATTCAATAGTGATTTGCTTCAGCTAGAAATTGTGATGTGGTTTTGGCAATAAGGTGCATCAGAACTGGTAGACATTAACTTATGCAATGTGTACAATATTCCTTCCTTTATGTAGTGTGAAAACTAATCTGTGATATTTTTATCATCATTTTGAAACCACTTACTTGTAATAGTAGATTACTAAGACAAAATTAAAATATAATAAATATTGAAATACTGGGACAAAATACCCAGTAGCAGCCAAAGATAACATAATGAAAGTCTTACCTTAACGATCACAACATACATGGATATACAATGTACTATTGATATAAACACAAGCACACTCACACACCACAGGTTGAACTGGATGGACTGGTGTCTTTTTTAACCTTATCAACTATGTAACTATGTAACCTCTTATCACCTTTGTGAATTTCCACCTGTTAAAACAGCATCAAAGGGGGGGCATGTCCGGCTGCGCAGGGAGCAGGACGCGGAAGAGAGGAGCTCCGGGTACCTCTCCTAGAATCCACAGCCATCCACCCTCCTACGGCACCATCTGGCAACACAAACCCCCTGGAGTGTGTCCCTATACCCCCTGCTGTCCCTGAGACTGTGAGCAGTGCCTTTTCCTCGCCTGCCCACGGCACGATCTGGGCTGACACGGTGCTCTCCACCCAGCAGCGGCCACCATTTTCTAGGCCTCCGACTGGCCACTCGCGGTGACCATCACCCCATCCACTGGCAGATGGGACTGCCACAGAAGCGGTATCCCTACTGACCACTGTCCTCCTTGTCGCCCGTTGTTCGGAGCGCATCCCACCAAGGTGAGACTCTCCTGCAGATCCCAGCAAGTCAGCCCGCGGCTCCGGCCTACCTCCTGCACAGCGGCCATCCTGCTCCACCCGACCTCAATGCGGCCTGTGTCTTCTGGCCCTCAAGACCCACCTGTAACCACCCTACCAGTGCCCGGATACCCAGAGCTGCCCACGCAGTCCGAGGAAGGATGGGACCTGGAAACCCAAATGAAATCCCTACACAGCTACATCAGATCTCTTCCCACCAAAACTGACTTTGAACATTATGTTAAGAGAATTGAAAAAACATACAAGCAAGAGATCTCTGAACTTAAGAGAGCTATAGGGGTCTGTTTTGAGGACATAGAAGCCACTACCGAAAGCCTCCAGGCCTCTGTTCAATTGTTCAATCCCACGAAGAAACACTTAATACCCACACTGTGATGCTCCAACAATCAACAGGATGACATAGAAATCCCGGAGCTGGTGGAACCAAAGGCTCTAGCTGCAGCTGTGTCAGCCATCCTTAACCAGCTTTTGCAACAACCTAAAGAAACGGATATTGAGCTAGACCGGGTCCATAGGACCGCCAGTCCCAGAACACCCGATCCCACCTTTGTCAGAGATACCCTGGGCAGAGTGCATTTTTTCAAAGTTAAAGAGGCGATCATGTGGGCTGCCAGTACTCAGGATACCATCCTTTTAAACGGAACTCCTGTGATGCTCCTCCCAGATCTCTCTCGTCAAACCCTAGCAATGCGAAAAGCCCTCAAACCACTGACTCAACTCCTACAGTCCCGTCACATAACATACCAGTACCAATATCCATTATCTAAAACAAAAGGGGTGTCCATAGCTTTCCATAAAATGTTTAACCCAGAAGTGCTAGATTCTCTTGCTGATAAGGCGGGGAGGTTTATATTTCTTAAATTTAAAATGTTTATTAAGGTTTTCATAAAAGTACAAAAAGGGTGTTGCCATTTCTGGCAACCAAACGAAGTAAGGGAAGACAATAGAATTTCTTAGTCTAAACAAGGAAAATATGCAATCTTTGAGAATACAAGGCAATCATTATTCAGACCTTATGTTTGGCCGTGACCATCTTACAATACAAACAGAACAATGGAATGCACAAGAAATAAGATGTAAACAGGTTGCGAAATAACAATAGAATCCATTAAAAAAAGGAAAAAGGAAAATAACCGGTCCAGAATACAAGGAAGGCGACAATGGGAGGAGTCTCCGGGAAGGGAACCGCGTTGACGGGTAGGTCACCCCCATGGGAGCTCGCTGTGACCCACCCCTCAAGAATGCAGGAGACCCCACTCGTAACAACCTCCCCGCCGTTCCCATAAAAAAAAAGAAAAACAAAAACCAGGCCAGGATAACTTAGTGAAAAACCTTGCAATACAAATAGTTTCATGGATCTTTTAGAACAGTAACCCATGAGGCGGGTGAAAATAAAATCTATTAAATAGCGAGGAAGAATATTCTGAAAAGATCAGATAAGACTTACAAGAGGGGGTAGAGAGAATAGAAGAGGGTAGGAAAGAAAAGGATAGAAAAGGACAGAAACACGTAGAAGAGGGAGAGAAAAAGGAGAAAGAGAAAATAACACACATAATCATAGCTTGACCCACCTTAACTTAATAGCAGAGAGTGATCATATAACTGCTCAGGGAGCAACTCTGGAATAGACTAGATGGAAATGCCCATGTGGTCTGCCCATGGAGCCCAAACATTCCTGAAAACGTTCAGCCTGTCAGAGATAGTACATGCTATTTTCTCCTGCGTCATCACCCACAAAATCTTACGTTTAGCTTGTTGATATGACACTGTTTGGGATTTCCAGCTTTTCGCTAGAGTCATCTTTGCTCCTATTAACATAAATCTTATTAAAATTCGATTACCCTTTGTCGCTCCAGGTACATCCAGGTTAAGTAGTCCTATCATAGGATTTTGAGGAATATTCAGCCCTGTAACTTTGCGCATTAATCTAAATATAGCATTCCAAAAACTTCTGATCCTGGGGCAGTCCCAGAGAGTATGCAAAAAAGAACCCAAAAGACCACATGTTCTAAAGCAGAGAGGTGATGTCGCAGGAAACATTCTGGCTAATCTAGCCGGAACCAGGTACCATCTCGTCAAAACGTTAATGTTAGCCTCCATTAAAGTAACATTATTTATACCTTTGAAGGCATTGAAGAAGATGTTGTGCCACTCATCTAGGTCCCAGTCCAGCTCAAGGTCCTTCTCCCAACCAGTCATATAGGGGGCTTTGTCTGACGGGTCCGCTAATCCTTCATAAATCAGAGAGATCCCCCCCTGATGTCCGTTAGCTGAGAACACCAGAGTTCATAGGGGGAGACTGAATGGTCTTTAGACTTATCCACTAGCAAGGCATTAATAAAATGAGAAATTTGGGTTAGCCTAAAGCACTCAGAGTGAGGCATCTCTAGTTTGTCTATGCAGTGTTTAAGGGATAGCGCCCCATTTTGGCTGACAAAGTGCCCGATCCTGAATAGGCCTTTATTGAGCCGCCAGCTAAAGGCCCTAATATCTTCACCAGGGGGAAATAGAGGGTTATTAAACAGATGTGAGAGAGGGCGCCAAGATGAGGTAATCTTATTCAGCTTTACTATCCTATCTTGAAGGTTCAGAGAGTGGGAAAGAGTTGGAGCTAAGACTGGTGGGCTTAGTTTAGAAGGACACCACGCTAAATAATCAGGAGTAAGTCTGGGAATGGACTGTCTCTCTATAGCCATCCAATCTGGTTTAACTCCCCTAGAGTAGATGATCGAGAATTGAGCTAGCTGAGCTGCTTGATAATACCACCACAGATGGGGAAGCCCTAATCCTCCTTTCTTTTTGGTTCTAAATAGGACCGTTTTAGATAAGCGATGACCTTTATTTCCCCATATAAATTCATTAATGGCTTTCTGTAGAGTGTTCAATTGTTGTTTCGTCAACGAAATTGGGAGGGAACGGAAGACATAGAGAACACGGGGTAATAACGTCATTTTGACAGCATGTATTCTGCCAAACCAGGATAGACCCAGGGATGACCACTGAGTTAAATCGTTATGAAGTTTTTTAAAGAATGCTGGATAATTGCTCCTATAGATAGCATCAAACGTCGATGATAGGTTGATACCCAAATAGGGTAAATGTGTTTTGAACCAAATGAAAGGGAAGGACTTTTCAAGTTCATTCAGGACTGCAGCTGGGACATTTACATTGAGAGCCATAGATTTAGTCAGATTTACTCTTAGACCCGAGATCTCACTAAATCTATCAAGTAGTTGCAACAGGTTTGGTGTGGAAGTCAGAGGAGATGTAATAAATATAAGCAGATCATCTGCAAAAAAAGCACATTTATGCATTGTTTGTCCACAAATGACCCCTCTAATATCCTTACTGTCTCTCAATGTTATAGCTAATGTTTCGATCATAATCACGAATATAAGAGGAGACAAGGGACATCCCTTTCTCGTCCCTTTCTCTATCGTGAAAGGGGAGGAAAGTTGGCCACCGAAACAAATTCGCGCATTAGGAAGATTATAAAGGGCTGTTAGGATTCTAATGAAATTTGGACCAAAACCCCACTTATTCAAGATTTCGAACATATATTCCCAAGACACAGAGTCAAAAGCTTTTTGAATGTCCACCGACATAGCATAACCTTCTTGGGGGGGGGAGCCCACCCCAACCCAACTTCCCCACCCCAACTCAACTTCATCACGGATATGAGATTGATCGCTCTCCTCACCTGATCCGGCCCCTGCCTGCCTGGAATAAACCCCACCTGGTCCTTATGGATGTAATTACCAATGAAATCTGATAAACGATTTGTGAGAATCTTAGTAAGAATCTTCAGATCATTGTTTATCAATGAAATTGGTCTATAATTGCTGACCTTGCTTGGGTCTTTCCCTGGCTTGGGGATAACTGTAATATATGCTGCGTTATTTGAGCTATCCAAGAGTTAGCCCCCTCGCATAGCATTGAAGAACCGGGTCAGGTGGGGAGCTAGAACTGTAGCAAATGTTTTATAATAGAAAATATATATATAAGCGCCAACCTTATGTGTTAAACATATTAAATCATATACATAATAAATGTGCAAATATGTGAATGATTAACATTATATAAACGTCCACCAATGGTCTGAAATCAATATTCCAGATCCTGAATCATCTTATACAAAAGTCCATTGATGTCCATCAAATTAAGTTTCCCATGAAAGCAGGATCTAAGGAAAGATTGCCAAGCTGGATAGTCTGTTGTCTGAGCGCATTTGATCTCTATAATTTGAGATCCTACACTTCTGTTACCAAAGGTTTGGCAACAGAGGGGAAAGAGGCTTATCACCAGCTCCAGTGCTCACTAAGGCCTGCCATTGAAGGGGAAGGAGGCTTATCCTTTGCTTCGGTGTCCAGCCAGGAATCATCGGTTGTTATCACTCTGCCATTTTAGACCTGCCGACTGCAAAGCAGTGGGTCCACTCGCTCTGGTGAGTAGGGACACCAGTGGGATCCTGGCACCTGGCACGTGTGTTGTGGCACTTTTATATCGTTTGAAGCACTGAAGAGCACATATATCACTTAAAATTTTTTTATTATTAATTTGATGGACATCAATGGACTTTTGTATAAGATGATTCAGGATCTAGAATATTGATTTCAGACCATTGGTGGACGTTTATATAATGTTAATCATTCACATATTTGCACATTTATTATGTATATGATTTAATATGTTTAACACATAAGGTTGGCGCTTATATATATATTTTCTATTTCTCATTCACAGTGGTTTGCTGGTTTATAGCAGCCTTCCTAAGGGAAGAATATTCCCTCACTTAGGAGCACAAACACAGTTTTGATCCACGGCGCAATCAGTTTAAATATTTTTTCTATGAATGTTTTATAATAACGATTAGAGAAGCCGTCAGGTCCAGGAGCAGATTTGGACTTCAAGCCTTTTATTACCTGAAGGACCTCGCCTTCAGTAAACTGGGCCTCCATTAAGTCTCTGTGATCCGTCGACAGTTGAGGAGTGGGCACCCCACCCAGAAAAGCATTCAGTCTAGTCTTATCAATTGGGGTTTTATTCTCATAAAGTTTAGAGAAGAAGTTCTGGAATGTGTCTAAAATATTTGGCAGGTTCTGAGTTGTGTACCCGAATGGGATTTTATTCTGGGTATTGAAAGTATCTTGCATTTGGGAGTAAGTCTCTTCGCTAAGTGGGAGCCAATTTTATCGATAGAGTAATATAACCGGCCTCCAGACCAGTTTATAAATCTCTGTGCTGAAGAAGTAAGGGACAGATTCAGTTTTAGTTTGGCATTATCAAGTTTGAGAAGGGTCTCGGAGTTGGGAGATCGTTTATGATCTTTGCTGGCTTTGTGAAACTCCTTCTCCAGGTTAATTAAGTCTACCTGATGTTCACGTTTGATTTTAGAACCTAAGCTGATCAAGGCGCCCCTAATAACGGCGTTATGTCCCCCCCCCCAGAATGCGTTAGGGGTAACCTCCCCTGTGTCATTGAGTTGGAAGTATTCATTGATATCCCACTCTATCAGTGTACAGTGTACCGGATTGTCAAGAAGGGATTCATTAAGCCTCCAGGGGTTGTGTCCTTTCCTAACCATAGATGTGTCCATATAAATTGCCACGATGGAATGATCAGACCATTCCACCTCTCTAATTTTAGCCTTGGAGATTTGGGCAATTTCACACGTGGGAACAAAAATATGATCTATGCTGGCATAAAAATTATGTGGAGCCGAAAAATGTGTGTAGTCCTTGGTCATAGGGTTCTTTTCCCTCCATATGTCCACTAGCCCTGCGGAATGAAGGGTTTTAGCAATTTTGAGTCCCTGTTTTGGGGGTCTTTTACTACGCGGTATGCCTGTTGATGATTTATCCAACATGGCGTCAAAAATGGCGCATTGGAGTCTCCCCCCCATACCACTCTCCCTTCCAAGTGCGGGGAAAGTGTTTGGAGCAATTTGGAGAAGAAGAGGGCCTGTCCTTTGTTAGGAGCATAATATGACACGAAAGAGAATAATTGTCCCTCTATCTCCCCTTTAACTAAAATGTAGCGGCCTCCAACATCTCTGATTATGTCAGCGACGTTGAATTTTATTCTTTTAGAGAAAATAATCGCCACCCCTCTTTGTTTAGTGTCTGCATTTGCCAAAAAAAAGACTGGATATTTCTGGTGAAGATATTTAGGATTGAAGCTCTTAGGAAAGTGCATTTCCTGTAAGAGCAAAATATCAATGTGTTGATTATAATAATTTTGGAAAGCCTTACGCCTTTTAATCGGTGAATTCAGGCCCTGTGTATTGTGGGAGCCCAATATTGCAGAGTCCTTAGTGGATAATGTCTCCCTAGTGGCCATTGTGTGGAATTAAAGCAAATACTATAAATTTACATATCCCATTACCTGCCGGGAGAAGTTCAAGCTGGACCGGGACCTTTCGAAGGTGACGTCAATGATATTGCTGAGAAATAATTGAGTACCTGAGCAACCATGGATTGAACACTAAGAGTGGGTAAAAGAAAAAATTTGGAGTTATATAAGGTATTGATTGAATATGAAATAAAGATAGAAGGAAGAGTGGTGTTGCAGAGAAGGAAACAGAGGATAGAAATAGAGGAGGAGAACACCAAACAAATGAATAATATCGTAACACATTTGTCCTCAAAGGGCATAAGTCCTTAAAAAGACTCATGGCCTGAAGAAGAGGAACCAGTGCCAACTAGTTCCTCTCTAGATCCTCTCTCTCAAATAGAGACCTAGAAGTAGTACAACCCAAGGAGGGTTGCAAACCCGATGCTACCAGGGGAAGTGTTTCCTCTGATATGCGTCGGGGGAGGAGCATGTTACTCCGCTCCAACCAGGAGGACCTCCCAAACATAACAAAATTTACATTCCGAGTCCCACAAAGCATTAAGAATAAAGGACCCATAATCCCTGAAAGAGAGCTTTAAGGCTATAGCAATTTGAAATAACAACAAAAACCATAGAACCCCCCCCGAGAAACAACATACAAAACCGTGGGGTTTCAAAACCAGAGCACTCGAGTGATCCCCTGGAAAACAAAAAGAAATGATTAAGGTTCAGGGGGGATGATACCAAATCTGTCCTTAAACTGTGAGTGTCTACAAACTGGTAAAACTCTCCTGGGGTAACCCTGCAAACATAAAGGGAGCGAACAAGTAGTCTCAATTTTCCAAAACAGGGCTAGGAGGGATCCATTCCCAGTAAGACCATTGAAGTATTTGGATTCCTCGAACCAAAGAGCTGCAGGGAAAAAAAACAAAATACAAACGAAATTGTTTGAAGCGATCAACATGACCAGATAAGAAGATCCCCCAAAGTATTAGTCACTGTTTCCAAGTCAATGGAGAAATATTTCAACGATGTGGTTTGGAATCTCTTTGTCTTTTGGGCTTTTGTTTGTTCCACAATGGGTTAAGCGGGCTACCTGGAGGTGGTCTTTTCGCTGAAGAGTGGCGTGACTCGGGGGTTGAAAGATCCATCGATTCCAGATCTATGATTCCCAGGTCCTTTAGTAGAAATTCACCTTCCTGGAAATTGGTGAAGCCATATATCTTACTCTGAAAAGAGAAATTTAGCTTGAAGGGGAAGGACCACCAATATTTAAGCGCCTTCTGGGAGAGGACCCCCAAGAGAGGCTTCAAGGACCTCCTTTTTTGTATAGTAGCTGGAGACAAGTCCGCAAAAAGCTGTATGGGATGCCCTAGGATAGAGAGGGGCCCAGCATTACGTGCCTTCTTCATGACGGCCTCCTTCGTGGAGAAGTAGTGAGGTTTAACAATGACATCTCTGGGGAGACCATCTTGACGTTGTGCTTGAAGTGCTCTATGAGCTCTGTCTAATTCCACAGCCTGAGGGGAGATGTCTGGGAGGAGGTCTTTTATGAAATCCTTCACTACAGAATGTATGTCCACAACAGACTCAGGCAAACCTCTGATACGAAAACTGTACTGTCTGCTGCGGTTTTCAAGTTCATCAATTTTTGACAAAGCTTCCTCAAGTTGTAGGCAGCGTGGATTTTGTGTTCAAAAAATTTTTATTAAAGAAAAAACAAAATACAAGAAAAGTGGTTTAACAATAGAGACCAGCAGGTCTAGTAATAATGCAGTCACATAGCAATGTATAATAACTCACAGACCAGAGAAACGTCCCTCCCCGTAACAGGGGGAGAAAAGCTAACGGGGGAGTTTAGCATGGAACTAGATCAATATTGGTTAATAGAAAAACTTGCGGTTTAACAACATTATCTTTATACATTTTCTGGGTTGGAGGAGCACAGGTCGGTCTCAGAGTCGACTGCATGTGTTAAGTAAAAGATGGAAAAAGAATAAGGAGGGAGAGAGGGAAAAAGAGGGGGGGAGTGGAGTAGTATGTACAATGGGGGGGGGGGAGTGCCGGATAGAGATCACGTGGCAACCAGTAATATGCATGGAGAACAGAGAGTTAGTGCGACATAGATATTATGGGTGAAGCAGGTCAATGTCCAGGTCTGGGGGGAGGAAATGTTTAGTCCATGGTAACCATACTTTTTCAAATTTGGGGATGGTGTTGAGAAATGTGGCTTCAATTTTGGCGTGGACCATTGCGTTAGTGATTCTGTGTTTAGTTTCAGTGAGTGGTAGGAGTGGGGATTTCCAGGCTTTCGCTATGGTTTGTTTTGCTGCTGTAGTTACTTGCAGAATAAGTTTAAACTTGTTGCGAGTGGTGTCTGGAGGTTGAAGATTGAGTAGGGCTATGGTAGGGCTAGGGGGCAGGGAGCGGCCTAGAAGGGTTGAAATAATTTGGAAAACCTCATTCCAGAATTTTTGGACAGTGGGACAGTCCCACCAAATATGCAGATGTGTTCCTCTGTCCGAGCAGCCTCGGAAACAGTTTGCAGGATAGCTGGGGGAGTATTTCGCGATTCGCGAGGGGACAAGGTACCAGCGAAAGAGTACTTTGTAGTTCGCTTCAGAGGCTACTACATTCTGTGAGGCTGATTTGGTGGCTAACCAGATGTCTTTCCACTCCTCGGGAGTTAAGTGGGTTTGTAGATCTGCTTCCCATTTCTGAACATATGGGAGGGAAGAGTGAGCAAGGGGGTCTAGCAAGTGGTTATAAAGTAGTGAAATCAATCCTCGCATGTGAGGTTCACGATCACAGGCATGTTCAAAAGGTGTTTTATGTGGGGATGAAGTAGAAGTGCGGAGGCATGGAGAGAAGAAATGTTTTAACTGTAGATAGTGAAAAAGTTCGGATGGTGGGAGGCCATGGGATTCGGACAGGGTAGGAAATGAGAAGTGGTTATCAGGGGTGGTGAAGGAGTAAGCACGGATTAGGTCCGCCTCTTGCCAATTAGAGAATGAAGCGGGCGAGGTCCAGGCCGGGTAGAACGAGGGGTTTCGGAGGTACGAAAGAAGAGGATTATGCAAAGATTGAAGCTTGTATTTAAATTTGAGCCTATCCCATAGACGGAGAGAGTGTCTAGTGATGGGGTTGCGTATTGGTTTGCGGTCCTTGGGGTGCAGCCACAGAAAATTGGCTATCGAGAGGGGGTCGCAATCGGCAGATTCTAGGGAAACCCATAAGGGTGTTTCTGTCATGGCGTGATATTTCGTAAGAATGGCAAGTTGAGCCGCTTGATAATACTTAGCATAAATGGGCAGACCTAGACCACCTAGGGGTTTAGGGAGGTGGAGGACAGATTTGGAGACTCTGGGTCTAGTTTTGCCCCAGACAAATTGGAGGGTCCTACGTTGGATGATGCGCAGGAAGTGAGCGGGGACGGCGGTTGGAAGGACCCGAAAGAGGTAAAGCAGTTTTGGGAGGATGACCATTTTGATTGCTGTTATACGGCCTAGCCAAGAAAGGGGAAGAGATGACCATGAGGACATTAGCTTGGTAAGGTGTGAGAGCATGGTGGGGTAGTTGACTGAGTAGAGGTTAGCCAAGTCAGGGGTGAGTTTGATGCCTAAGTAGGTTAGGGAAGATGAGGACCATTTGTAGGGGAAAGTTGTCTGTAGGTGGGCCTGAAGAGTGCCTGGTAAGGAGACATTGAGAAACAAGTGTTTCTTTGTCTTGCAAAATGTATTTTATTTTCTATGCAATCGGTAGACAAAAAGCGTAAAGTGATTGTAAACCCTTATTTTTTTAAAATAACAATTATGTTATACTTAGCTTTAGCCCCAATCCTCTTTTTCTTGGGTCCCCCCCTGGTGCTCTTAGCTTCTCCCCCCACCACAGGTGCCTACCATAGCAAGCCACTTGCTATGGGGGCACTCGTGCAGGCTTGCCTTGCTCCTGCTCCCTCCTCACTGGCTGTAATTGAAATCAGCGGGAGCAAAAAGCTGTCTCTGAGCCTATAAGAAGGAAGAGAGCTGTTCCTCTTGTGCACATTGCTGGATTGAGATCAGGCCCAGGTACGTATAAGGAGGGGGGGGCTGAGCTGGGAGCTACACTCAGAATATTTTTTTACCTTTATGCAGAGAATGCATTAAGGTAAAAAAAACCTCCGGCCTTTAGAACCCGAATAAATTCAATCTTCTACATCGTTGAGCAATGCTAGATTTAAAACAACTAATGTTATCGTGGAAACAAAATATACATTTTATTTTAGAATATGTCCCATTTATAATGACACTAAAATTATAATTTTGGTACACAATTTTTTTTTTTGTTTTGTCTTGACAACTGCCCGATTTAGTAGACTAGTCCTGTCCTCTCCTACTGAGCAGCATGGTTGAACAGT
>BLSH010437218.1:91529-127084 GCA_018402905.1 Glandirana rugosa
AGCCATGGATGGGGATGAATGAGGCACGGATGGGTGGGTGAGCACGGATGGATGGATGGGTGAGCACGGATGGATGGATGGGTGAGCATGGATGGATGGATGGGTGAGCACTGGCTTGATGATGGCTGGGTGGGTGGTGGGTGGCTGATGGTGGCTGGGGGGTGGTGGGTGGGTGGTAAATAGATGGTGGGGGGGAGTATTGTGTCACCTAGGCAGTGCTGTGGGCATTACACATTGCCCACAGCGCTGCAGCACCACCTCTCTCCCCCCTCTCTCCTCTCACACTGCACCGATCGGTGCGGAGAGGAGAGACAAGCCGGCGCTTCCGCCGGCTTGTTTACATGTGATCACGCCGTCATTTGACGGCGCGATCACGTGGTGAAAGGCCGCGCACAGCGGCCATTCACCCCGATCCGTGCTCAGTCGGGTCCCCCGGACCCGACGGTCACGGATGTTCCCGTGTGCGCGCCCCAGGGGGCGCGCGGGGAGCGCGATTCTGGGAGGACGTCAATAGACGTCCTCCCAGAATTGAGGAACCGCCCTGTAGACGTCAATTGTCTATGGGGCGGTTGTTAAGCGGTTAACCACTTGCCGACCGGCATCTGACGGCGGCAAAGTGGCTCGATATCGCAAACCGCCGTCACCTGACGCTGTATGAATGCCAATGGTCCCAAAAAAGTGTCAAAATGGTCCGACATGTCCGCTGCAATATCGCAGTACCGCTAAAAAACGCAGATTGCTGCCATTACTAGTAAAAAATAAAAAAAAATAAAAACCCCAGAAATTAATTCTCATCATCCGTAAACGCGGCCACTTTTGCGCAAACCAATCAATAAACGCTGATTGCGATTTTTTTTTTTACCAAAAATATGAGGAAGAATATAAATCGGCCAAAACCGATGGAAAAACATGTTTTTTATATATTTTTTTTTTTTTGGGATTTGTATTTTAGCAAAAAGTAAGAAATTTGGGTTTTTTTGCAAAATTATCGCTCTTCTTTTGTTTATAGCAGCGATCAGAAATGACGCAGAGGTGATCAAATACCACCAAAAGAAAGCTCTATTTGTGGGAAAAAAAGGACGCAAATTTTGTTTGGGTACAACGTCGCACGACCCGCAATTGTCAGTTAAAACGACGCAGTGCCGAATCGCAAAAAGTGCTCTGGTCCTAAAGTGTGAAATCCTTCCGGGGCTGAAGTGGTTAAAAGGCCAAATATGTTCTTAGTAATCAGTCAACCACCACATTTTATCTTAAGCAAAAAATGAAATGTGATTAATTACTATAGGCTAGTGCACTTTTAAGCTTCTCATATCAGGTTACTGTATCAAACACGCCCCTGCTAACATATACAATTTATGGCAAACAGTACATAAAGCTCATTTTTTACAAATAACTGAAGTTAATTTTAAAAGTTAATTACACCAGCAGTTGCAGATAATTTTAAAGACGACTGTTTGGATGCAGACACATAAGATCAGGAAGCATCCATTTCTCAAAGAAATCCTGTAGAAGCAGTGATGGCCCATCCATTAAGGGTGCACGGGCACCGCCCCCTCCCTCCAGCCACCCCATCTATGCCATGGATGGATTCATGCACAGCATGAATCTATCCATGGCCGCCCACGACCACCCCCCTATTCATCCGGGGTGGCCCCTTTGAGGCCCCGACAGCATTAATTATGACAGTGGGGGGTTACTTTGAAGCATCTCATTAGAGCTGTAGGCTCTACTAGGCTTCAGTAAAGTGTGGATCGTGGTGCAAAGCGTGTCGCCACAAGCCCTTAGAAAGGCAAATGAAACATCAACTGTGTTTACTCTTTCAACACTTACTGATTGTCGGAGAGCAGTTTAGTGTTAGAAAGGCAAATGTTCATTTGCCTTTCTAAGGGCTTGTGGCGGCTCTAATGAGATGCTTCAAAGAAACCCCCCACAGCGGTAATTCACGCGGCTGGTGCCTCAAACGGACCGACCGCATGAATAGGGGGTGGTCACGGGCGGCCTTGGATAGATTCATGTCATGCATGAATCTATCTATCCATAGCATAGATGGGGGTGGGGAGGAAATAGGGGACGGCGCCCATGTGCCCTTAATGGACAGGCCGCCACTGATGCTGTATGTTTGTTTTGGTTCATGACTTTAAGCTTTAACTATAAAACCTGGAAGCTGATTGGTTTCTCTGCAGAGCTGCATCAGATTTTGCACGCTCCAGTTTTAGTAAATGACCCCAAAGTATCACCAAATGTGTGCTTAGCTTTTCAGCTGTAAAGTTACTTTTATATTTACATTCAGACATCTGTGCATAATGTTTTTGTTATCCAGGTATGCATAGAATAATAGGGCAGAATAACAAAAAGCTTTTTTTTTTTTGGGATCTTTTAGTTTTCTTTGAAATAGTGCAAATAATACAATATTGTAAATACCACAATAACCATTTAGAAAGGAAGGGAAGGCAGGGGCATGGCACAGATTGGGCTTTAAGCAGCTCCCAGCGCCCGCACGGAAGGAAAAAAGGACCGTAAAGGGGGGGAAAGGCAGCGGAGATGGACACAAGACACTCAGGCAGCATAAAGAGGGCGAGATTGGGCGTTTTTTTCACCCGTTCAGGGCCGAGTCAGAGCTGCTCCCCCTTGTCCAAGATGGTGCCGGCCAGCTCCTCAGCACAGCACTCGGCCTCACAGCATCCAGCCACACAGCACTCAGTTTCCCACATGAGGACAAGGCAGCGCATCCGATCCCCCCTGGAGTCGGATCGTGGCTCTAATCACTCAGGCTGCCCCTCTCTTGACTCCCAACGCTCCTGCATGAGATGGGACATGGAGGCCTACATTAAGGCTTTGCCCACCCGACATGACTTTGAAGCCCTATGTCAAAGGGCTTGAACATTCATACAAGCAGGGAATAACTGAGCTCCGCAGGGATTTCACAAGCAGGCTGGAGGACATTGAGCATTCTGTGGACGATACTGTAGACTATTCTACAGGAGCACACCTCACAAATCCAACAGCTTATATACCACCAAGATGATCAAGTAAACAGGGCCAGTTGCAACAACATTCACATATGAGGCCTGCCAGAATCTGGAGTCTAAAGACCTGGCTTCTGTGGCTACTGCAATGTTTAGTGAATCACTCCAAAAACCAAAGGACTCCCATCTGAAGCTCAATCACATTCACAGAGTCTTGTGCCCTAAAAACCCTAACCTGGCCTTCCCCAGGGATATCATCTGCAGAGTACATTTTTATGCAGATAAAGCCGAAATCATGCAGGTGGCCCGCACACAGGATGTCATATAATGCAACAATACCCAGGTCTCACTGCTTCCTGACCTATCCAAGTTGACCCTGGATATGCGCCGGGCTCTGAAACCACTCACAGTTGCCCTGCAAGCTAAACACATTAAATACTGGGGATTTCCTTTCCATGTCTTTGCTTCACACAAAGGCAAATCAGCAATTCTCTGTACCCTAGGAGATCTCCCTAACTTCCTCGGTACATTTGAATTCTCACAGATTGCTATCCCTGACTGGCCATTACACGCTGCAACCCCAGGCCTTCCTTTATCTACTGGCTGGCAACCATGCTCTAAGAAGAAGAAACGTTCCAGATCCAATGTCTCCAAATCCCCTGCTGGATGAGAACTGTGACTATGCTCTTTGGCTAGTATTTTCCCAGGCTTCGGCCCTGGCCACTTATGTTCCTTTGTCCACAGCTATCAAGGGACTACATTGATCCTTTTTTTTTCTCCTTACTAACAGGTTACATTTTATGCAAAGACTGTTTCTAAGGTTTTTGTTCCTTGATTTCCAGTTATGTTCTTCCCCTCCCCCCCACCTCCCCTGGAAATGTGAGGCATTGGTAGTGGGCCCTGTTTACTCACACTTTATAAATGTTGCTGGACTATTGTCCTTTTCAATAAGCCTCAGGGCTCTGAGCTGATATGTGTTTAGAAGTGATTATTTTATATACCTCATTTGTGTGGACCACTCACTGACCATGTTCCCCATGTTAGGGTTTTCAGTGCCCACAGTGGTCTTGGCTGAAATATTTACTACAGTTTCCTTCAACTGGCCATGATGGCTTTGGTTTTCTTTCATTAATTTTTCTACCTTTGCTACCCTCTTTTCACCACTAGAGGTCTCCCTCTACTCTTACATGCAAATGTGATTTACCTATTGTGTAGATTGATCTGCAGTGCCTTCATGTGGAACCTTCTGGTAGTGACTACTTCCCCAATTATTTGGGACATGACAGACGAACCATCCTCCTTGTAAGGACTACTCTTTACCACCATATTTCTGTTCCCACTATTTTGCATCATCTTCACTCTGCATCTCTTCTCCTCTCCTACAGCATCCCACCCCTCCCCTAAGGCAGTGAGTTCTTCCACCTTCCAAATCATGCCCCTCGCCACCCTTTACCTTAAATGACTTCCCAAGTTTCTCTGAAAGTATCTTCTCTGAATTGCAGAGGGGGCAATCTCAATGCAGCCCTGATACCACGGCTTGACTCTTCCTCGGGTAAGTCCTCCTTGTCCCCAGCTTCCCTGACAAAGATTCATTTGCTCTTTTCTGAGCTCTCACTGATAGATGTGTAGCGAGTGTTAACCACTTCAGCCCCGGAAGGATTTCACGCTTTAGGACTAGAGCGATTCGGCACTGTGTTGCTTTAATTGACAATTGTGCGGTCGTACGACGTTGTACCCAAACAAAATTTGCGTCCTTTTTTCCCACAAATAGAGCTTTCTTTTGGTGGTATTTGATCACCGCTGCATCATTTCGGATCGCCGCTATAAACAAAAAAAAGAGCGACAATTTTGCAAAAAAAAAAAACAAATTTCTTACTTTTTGCTAAAATACAAATCCAAAAAAACATTTTTTTTTTCAACGGTTTTGGCCGATTTATATTCTACCTCATATTTGTGATAAAAAGAAACGCAATCGGCATTTATTGATTGGTTTGCGCAAAAGTTGCCGATGATGAGAATTCATTTCTGGGGTTTTTATTTTTTAAAATGTTTTATTAGTAATGGCAGCGGACATGTCGAACCATTTTGACACTTTTGGGACCATTGGCATTTATACAGCGATCAGTGCTTACTGTGTAAATGCCATTGGCAGTGAAGAGGTTAACCTGGGGGGGGCGCTCTAAGGGTTAACTGTGTTCCCTGGGTGTGTTCTAACTGTGATAGTGTTTGACTGGCAGGGGAAGGGGCGTGATCACAGCCTTTCCCCCTCTCACAGAAATGGAGATCCGTGTTTACATACACGGATCTCTGTTCTTTCACTGCGGGGGGGGCATCGCGGGTAGCCGGCGGAGATCGAGTCCGCCAAACCTGCTCCCTGGCCCCCCCAACACAGTGAGTGCGCGAGCGTGCCTCTGGCGGCGCGCGTGCGCTCACAGTGCACAATCTCGCAGCCGCCTCATATGACGGAGGTTTGCGATATCCAGCCACCTTGTCGCCGTCAACCTACGGTTAGCGGTCGGCAAGTGGTTAAACCCCTCAGGTAAGGACTATACATACTACTCCCCCGCATACTCCTGATACAGTCGCATAGACTACTTTCTGGTATCTCAGTCCTTATTGGACTGTACCCCAGAGGCATCGATTGGCTAACTCTTTGGTCCGACCATGCCCCAGTACATGTGAGTCTCGGGCGGGTACCAATATGCAGGAAGGGGTTTACATGGAGACTAAATGACAACCTTCTAAATGACATCTCCCAAGCTATAAGAGACTTTATCAGTAACCACGCTCATGACTGTACCAATCCCTTAACTAAATGGGAAGCATTAAAATGTGTTCTTAGGGGCATATTTATTCAGCACGGCTCTTGCCTCAAACAGGGCACGTGCGTCTGACATTTCACATCTTTTAGACAAAATCGCCACGTTAGAAGACTCTGATAAACATTTTCTGAACCCCTCGACTCTACTTGAATTAACTAACGCCCACAGGCATTTATTGCGAATCTTCACGGAACGCTCCCTAGTGGCCAAGGACAAAGGGTGCTTCATACATTATTCTCAGGTTAACAAATGTGGTAAACTTTTGGCACGTGTGCTTCACCCTAGGCAAGCCTGCAAATCTATCCAATTTATTCATTCCTCCTCCAAGGGTAAACTCCATACTAACTCTGCAATGGCTGAAGAATTTTGTCAATACTATTCCTCTCTGTACAATTTACCCTCTCCAGTTGTACCTTCCTCCCCTAGTGATGACATAGATCCGCCGAACATGTACTCCTACATCCAAGAAATGGCCCTCCCGACCATCCTTAGCCAAGACTCCGAGGACCTGGAATCCCCTATATCGGACACTGAGTTCCTACAGGTCATCAAAGCTCTTAAAAACTGCAAGAGTCTGGGCTCAGATGAGTTCCACGGCGGGCGCCACAGCTGACCCGGATATTGGCAGAGGCTTTTAATACCATAGATGAGACTCACCACCCTTCCCCCTCCCTTCTACTGGCCCAAATCATAGTTAATTCAAAATCGGGTAAAGATCCCTCCACATGTAATAATTATAGACCTATATCCTTACTAAATATAGATTTAAAACTTTTCGCTAAAATCATGGCAAACTGCCTATCCCCCTTGTTACCAACTTTGATCCACAAGGACCAGGTGGGTTTTGTCCCTGGACAAGGAGCCAGGGACAACACCACCAAGACCCTACACCTTATCTCCTATGCCCAACGTAACCGCCCCCCTCGACATACCTTCTCCCATATGATGCAGAGAAGGCATTTGATAGGGTTAATTGGTCCTTCCTCCAAAAAACCCTTTCACAAATAGGTTTAGGTCCGAAAATGCTATCCCGCATTATGTCTCTCTACTCTTCTCCCTCAGCCATGGTGCTGGTGAACGGGACCCAATCTGGGAAACTGACTATCGCCAATGGTACCAGGCAGGGCTGCCCCCTTTCACTATAATTCATCCTAGTCATTGAACCCAACCCTTAGAGCCAACCCCTCCATCCATGGTATACAAACCACCTTGTCACATTGTAAACTTTCCTTATACGCGGATGACCTCCTACTGTACGTAACCCAACCACATATTAGTATTTCCTCCATATTATCAGAGATTCGTAGGTTTGGTTTATACAGCAACTATAAGCTTAACATTAAAATGGAAGTTTCGAATCTCTCCTTAACGCAAAGCACCCTTTCTTCTCTTAAGGCTAACTTTCAATTGCAGTGGCAACCCAAATCAATCACATACCTAGACACTGCCATTCTGGCACATATACCTGATCTATATGCCATGAATTTTGGCCCACTCCTCATGAAACTCAGACGCTTGACTGAGACCCGACTGGACCTCTCCATATCCTGGTTTGGATGTATTGATGTCCTGGAAATGGACAAACTTCCTAAATTGTTATACTTATTCCAAGCCTTGCCAATAGTACTTCCAACCGCCTTCTTCCATACACTTTGCTCAATGGCTATTTGTTTCCTTTTGGCAAGGGGGCAAACCAGACTTAAACATAAACTCCTATGTGAAATATATCACACCTCTGTGGTGATTTGCCACATTCTGGAGTGGTTCCCTGCCCAATGACTAAAGCCTCCACCTCTGTGGAAGAAGACATGTCCCCAGTAGACCTTCATTCCCTGCTTTGGGGTAATGATCCTGCCTACAAATCCATGTTGACACTCTCCCCACTGACAACTGATGCCCTCCACATTTGTACTGTAAGAGAGAAAGATACTCGCTCTCTACTGACCCTAGCCCTCTAACCCGGTTATTTGACAACCCGGCCCTTCCTGAAAGCAGGGAGACATTCATTTTTAATACTTATGACAGGTCCTCTTGGCCCACGGCAAGACACTACATCCATAGAAGTCTTGGATCTTATGTGTCATGCCCGCAGACAGGCCCTCTAAGATAACCTGGTTAACAAGATTCCATTTATCCTCTTACTGTACATCTCTATTTGTTTCAAAACAAATACATAGACCTATGAAGGAATTTGAACATCTATGCTCATTATCTGAGGTCCCTCGCCACACTCTATCAGCGATCTACAAACTCATTCTGGCTCAAACCCATAGCACTCTCCCTACTTTTACCAGAGCATGGTCCAGGGAGCTGGGGATTGAAATATCAGAGGAAGACTGGCACAAAGCATTTCTCTTTATGCACAAGTCCTCCATATCAGACTATACCCAGGAGAAAAACTACAAGCTGGTATCTAGGTGGTATCATGTTCCAACCATCATCAATCAGATTTTACCCTCAGCCACCGACGTATGTTGGCGATGTCAATCGAAGAGAGGCACATATCTCCATATCTGGTGGGAGTGTGACACCATTCACCCGTTGTGGTCACAGATCTTCCAAATCTTCACATAAATATATGACAAACCACTAACACCATCCCCCTCCATAGCTCTGCTTTTTATACTCTCGGGTTCAATTAAATCCCAAAAGTCTGGTCTACTGAAATTCTTTCTCTGTGCAGGCAGACAACTGATTTCCAGATATTGGAAAAAACACCACCCCACCTCTTTCCTCGTGGGTAAGTGAAATTAATGATATAATGCTTATGGGGGAGATGCAGGCTAAGGATGCAAGCCCTTATTTTTCTACTCTGTTTTCCAAAAATTCCTTTGTTCTAAATGCCTACCTTTAAATGTTGTACAGACCTTGTCTGGATTTTGTACCTGTGTTTTTACACTCAGAGGTTCTGAGTGAATGTATGTTATGCGTCATTCTGTCAACAATAAAAACATATTCAACCATAAAAAGGGAAGGAAACTAATTACACAGACTCAGAAGGAAAAATGCAATATGTAAGGTAAATACAACGCCCCCAGAGCATGCAGCTTGCTATGGGGTCACCTAAGCAGGGTTGCTCCTGAGGTGTTACTCTGTGTGTCCATTCAGACATGGAGCCACAGCTCAGACCCACCCCCTCTCTGTGCTCATTGGCTCACTGTCTTTGATTGACCATAGTGGGAGCCAATGGCACCTGCTGCTGTCTCAGCCAATGAGGAGGGAGAGTCTCCAGGGAGCCGAGGCTCTCGTGCATATTGCTGGACCAAGATGTGGCTCAGGTAAGCATTTTGGGGGCTGCTGCTTTTTATCTTAATGCATAGAATGCATAGAAGGGTGACACTGAACAACCTCCCACCCCATTGTGAAAGTGCTGACCAATCAGACTTTATCTGGTCCATCCTGGAATTGCTGATGGTGAAGAGGGATAAAAGTAGGGATTTCAAATCCGCGTTCTGCTTGAGTGGCTGCTGATATCTTAGGATCTCTGGAGGTAAGTACAGCAGGGAATGGGAGGGGTGGGGAGGATGTCCAGTGTTAGTTCCACTTTACATTTTTTATATAAATCTGAATTAACACTTTAAGCCCAGTTAAATCCTTTTTGTATTACTACAATGCAGTCAGACTGCATAAACATAAAGCCTAAGTTCACCCTAGGGCTGCTGAATAATTATGATTCCTTCAGTGCATTTTTCTAGCTGGTTTATTTGGATTTTTTTTATCACCCTAGAAGGAGGAGACTGAATGCTAAGCAGAAAACTGCACCAAAAATGCATTAAGAATTACTGTACATGCATTTTTCATGTGCTCCCACTGAAGTCTATATCTCCCCAGTCAGGCAGTCCTTTTTGTGTGCATGAAAGCATATGCAATGGAAATGTTTAATTTTTAAAAAAATATCCTTTGTCCTGAGGTTTTATGTGTCTGTGAGGCTGTCAGTTGTGGAACAATAGTTAGGAATATCTTGTGGGTAGAAGGACCACTTTATGTGTGCAGTGTATACAGCAAGCAGGGCACAAGCCTAAGTTCTGTGTCCGCAAAGATAGGGGTGCTAGCAATATTTTTCGAGGTGCTATAGCAACCCCGAACACCCACCTGCCACCGTCCCTGAGTTGACCAAATACACAAAAATTGTTCTTAATTATTGAAAGAAATATTTTTATTTTCGAACTGCTAAACTGATATTTAATCTATTCTACATCACTAGGAGAACTAGCTTAGCTCTAATGTGGTGGAATTATTAATTTAGTAGTTAAGACAAGATAAGTGGTTAAATTATTTTCCCAAGTTTAAATCTAACAGATAATTTAATATTTTAATTATCCTTTGTTCCAAAGAACCAATAGATGTATGGGGTCTTAAATTATAAACTAATGTACAAAGGCAGATGCAATTTCTTTTGCAGAATAGACCATTAGATAGTTTTTGTTTTTTATTTGTGGAATATAGTATAGTGCTTTACAAGCTGTCAAATGGCAAGAGATTTCCCCTATTCATTTTTTTCAATACCGTTCTTAAAGTTAAAAAGAAAACAATTTTTTGAGGAGGTGACATGTATATTTATAAAAATTGTTAATTTGTTTTGCTAATTCCCTTTTACATTCTCTAGAATTTTTACATTATATTTCCTGTCACAAAAATGTATGCATTTCCTATGATTCACAGCTTCATCTAGTAGCCATTATATGGTATTTACCCTGCTTATAATAATAGAACATTTGTTCAGAAGATATAATAACCTAAAGAACGTTTATTTTTGCCCAATTCGCACAGAATGTACATACAGATTCACTGAGTAAATGCCTATGCAAATTGTTAAAAATATAGACTCTTAAGTTTCATTATAGTGTCATAAAAGTGTATCTAAAGACAACTTTTTTTATGTAGAATAGCGAAAATGTAGAATAGCGAAAAGGTAAAACCTTAAATCAGATGTCACTTTTAAGGGGGTTTTTTTGCCTTCTGTATCCTATTGTGGAAATTTTCTTTTTCTGTCACATTGATGCAACAAGCAATGATTTTAAAAAATCTATCCATTTTGGATTTTGGAGAGGTGAATCTACCCAGCATAGATATTGTCAGCATTCTATCCAAAACTAAAAGAAAAACTTTGCAAATTCTTGCTTCAACTTTGCCATTTTTGACATTTTTTATGCTCTGATACAAAAATTATTTTTCATACAGTTTATTGATTCATTTCTGTCTTTTCTGACCTGTGTGACTAGTCCTAAAATTACTGATTTGCATGCTTCCCAAATTTGTTTCTTGCAGTATATGATTAGTAGTGTTCTTTCTGAATTGGTTTGTTAATGATTCATGCATTTCCTGTGCCATTTTGTCATGGGGAAAAGAGATGTTGAAGCCCAAAGGAAGTTTCTGCGAAAACTGTACCTGAAACTGAAATATGTGTGCAACAAAATTGAAAAAGATCTATTTCTGACTTTTTTGCTTCATCGTTATCAGTAGAGTTGTTCGAACCCAAACTGTAAAGTGCGGGTCCGTACCGAACTTTGGGGTGTCCGTGACCCAAACCCAAACCCGGACATTTGAAAAAAGTTCAGGTTTGGGTATTTGATCCCGCCTGTTGAATAGCTGCAGGGCAGCCAATCAACAAGCGTTTCACTGGTTTGCCCTTAGAAGCCATCACAGCCATGCCTACTAATGGCATGGCTGTGATTGGCCAGTGCATCATGTGACCCAGCCTCTGTATAAGCTGGAGTCACATAGTGCTGCATGTCACATGCTCTCAGGCTAGTGTAGGGAGAGGATGCTGCCAGCGCTGTGAGGGACAGATTGCAGATATAATAACATCTCATCCTGCATTACAGAACAATCTGATTCTGGACTAGGTAGAGATTACTACTACTGCTTTGAGGGATAGATTGCAGATCTCATCCTGCATTACAGAACGATCTGATTCTGGACTAGGTAGAGATTACTACTACTACTGCTTTGAGGGACAGATTGCAGATCTCATCTTGCATTACAGAGCGATCTGATTCTGGACTAGGTAGAGTCTACTGCTTTTAGGGACAGATTATTGTTCTAAAATCATCTCCTAGTTCTATAGGGTCAGGTTCCTGCTGTTGCTGTAAGGGACAGATTATTGTTCTAAAATCATCGCCTACTCCTATAGGGTCAGGTTCCTGCTGTTGCTGTAAGGGATAGGTTATTGTTCTAAAATCATCACCTACTCCTATAGGGCCAGGTTCCTGCTGTTGCTGTAAGGGACAGATTATTGTTCTAAAACCATCGCCTACTCCTATAGGGTCAGGTTCCTGCTGTTGCTGTAAGGGACAGATTATTGTTCTAAAATCATTGCCTACTCCTATAGGGTCAGGTTCCTACTGTTGCTGTAAGGGACGGATTATTGTTCTAAAATCATTGCCTACTCCTATAGGGTCAGGTTCCTGCTGTTGCTGTAAGGGACAGATTATTTTTCTAAAATCATCGCCTACTCCTATGGGGTCAGGTTCCTGCTGTTGCTGTAAGGGACAGATTATTGTTCTAAAATCATCACCTACACTGTCACGGTCACGGCCTAGTCAACCTCTAGGCTCCTACTCCACATCCACCCCCCCTTCCCATTTTTATTTTTTTATTTTATTTTAAGTTATTTTCCCTAACCCCATTTTTTTGCAGGGCACTTGCCCTACTCTTACCCCAATTTTACTTCCTTTTGCAGCCCTCTAGCACTTGCCAGAACTTTTTACAGCCATTTTTGTGCTGAAAAGTTCGGGTCCCCATTGACTTCAATGGGGTTCGGGGTCAAGTTTGGGTCAAGTTCGGTACCGAACCCGAACTTTTTCGAGAAGTTCGGCCGAACCCGCCGAACATCCAGGTGTCCGCTCAACTCTAATTATCAGCCCTCAAAGAAAAGTGACTCTCTATACTTAACTGCAGAGTTGGACCACTGCACCTAGCAAGGTCTACACTTTCAAAATTGGAAACATACCAATAAACCAAAGAGTACCCTGTTGCTGACTGCTGCTGACCACTGCTAATATAATTTAGCTAAAACAGTTGCTCTGTAAAGTCTAGCATTCCCCCCAAAGTCTGTAACAGACCCTTCAGGTCTGGTATGGATTTTAAAGGGAACCTCACCCAAAATCAAACAAAAAAATTGCATGGGGGTCCCCCCAAAGTCCGTACCAGGCCCTCCAGGTCTGGTATGGATTTTAAGGGGAACCACTCATCAAATTTAAAAAAATTACATGTGGTCCCCCCAAAAATCCAAACCAGGCCCTTCAGGTCTGGTATGGATTATAAGGGGAACCCCGCGCCAAAATTTTAAAAAAATGTTGCGGGGTCCCCCCAAAATCCAAACCAGGCCCTTCAGGTCTGGTATGGATTTTAAGGGGAACCCTGTGCCAAATTTTAAAAAAATGGCATAGGGGGTCCCCCCAAAATCTAAGTCAGACCCTTATCCAAGCATGCGGCCCTGGCATGACAGGAGGTGGGGACGAGTGAGTGCCCCCCCTCCAAACCATACCAGGCCACATACCCTCAACATGGGGAGGATGCTTTGCGGTCACCCCTAAAGCACTCTGTCCCCATGTTGATGGGGAGAAGGGCCTCATCCCCTAAACACTTGCCAGTGGTTGTGGGGGTCTGCAGGCGGGGGGCTTATCAGAATCTGGAAGCCCCCTTTAATAAGGGGGTCCCCAGATCTTGACCCCCCATGTGAATAGTTATGGAGTACATTGCACCCCTACCCATTCACCAAAAAAGGACTAAAGTGGTATAAAAATCAAAAGGCAGGTTTTGACAAGTCCTTTATTGTGTAAATTAGCTCTTCTTCTTTCTTCCTCCATGAAAAAAGAAACAGAAGAACAGAAGAATGACCGAGGCAGGAGAAGATGGAGGAAGAAAGAAGAAGAGCTATTTCACACAATAAAGGACTTGTCAAAACCTGCCTGTGTCTTGTTTTTTGTACCACTTTACTAATGGTGAATGGTTATGGGTACAATGTACTCCATACCTATTCACATAGGGAGGGGTCGGGATCTGGGAGCCCCCTTATTAAAGGGGGCTTCCAGATTACGATAAGCCCCCGCCCACAGACCCCCACAACCACGGCAAGGGTTGTGGGGATGAGGCTCTTCACCCCATCAACATGGGGACAAGGTGCCTTGGGGGTGACCTCAAAGCATCCTCTCCATGTTGAGGTCATGTGGCCTGGTATGGTTTGGAGGGGGGGCGCTCGATTGTCCCCACCCCCTCCTGCCATGCCAGGGCTGCATGCTCAGATAAGGGTCTTGTTTGGATTTGGGGGGCCCCTACACCATGTTTTTTTTAAATTTGGCATGGGGTTCTCCTTAAAATCCATACCAGACCTAAAGGACCTGGTTTGGATTTTGGGGGGACACCCACGTCATTTTTTTTTTTAATTTTGGCATTGGGTTCCCATTGAAATACATACCAGACCTGTAGGGTCTGTTACGGACTGTGGGGGAGAGCCCTACACAATTTTTTTTTTCACATTTTGGTGCGGGCCCTGCTGTTGTAAATTATTTTAAAAATAGTGATGACATGCCCCAGTCAAACAGGTGCCAAATAATTGGGCCTTGGGTGTTGGTGGTGCCAGAACACTGTAACCCCTTGCAGTTACTCTTGTTGGGCACAGGAACAGGCCTAGCTGTTGTAAATTAGTTTAAAAATTGTGATGATGTGCCCCAGGCAAACAGGTGCTGAAAAATTGGGCCTTGGGTGTTGGCGGTGCCAGAACACTGTAACCCCTTGCAGTTACTTTTGTTGGGCTTGGGAAAGGGAACTGCTGTTGTAAATTAGTTAAAAAATTGTTATGGCATGCCCCTGTAAACCAGGTGCAGAAAAATTGAGCCTTGGGTGTGGGTGGTGCCCTAAAAACAAAATATTGTTCTGGATTATGGACAGGAGGAATAGGAGCAGTGGCAGTCTTAAAGGGACCCCTGATCCCTAGCAAATTTAATCAATTGCATCAGCATTAGGAGCATTGATAGCTGCTGATCCAGGACTGATTCATTTTTATAAAAGTGAGCCTATCAACAGAGTCTGTGGACAGGCAAAATCTTTGATCGGTTACAAACCCTCCAGCAGCACTGAATGTCCATTTAGAAAGCATTCTGGATGCAGGACAGGCCAGTACAGGCGGTCCCCGGGTTACGAACAAGATAGGTACTGTAGGTTTGTTCTTAAGTTGAATTTGTTTGTAAGTCAGAACAGGTACATTTTTTAACTGTAGCTTCAGCCAAAAAAAAAATATTTTTAAGCTTTTTGGATAGCATAGGGAAGGGTTAACACCCCTGTAAGGTTTGTTTTGCTGTCTACGTTTCTATTCAGACGATTTCACCTCACTTCCTGTCCTAATGATAATTGGATTTTGAAAATCTTGAGTTGTTGTGGAAACAAGGATTGGTGATAAAACATCAGTGGATACACCTTTTTTTCTCATAATAACTCTTACAGGAGTGAATTTCCCTTCCTAGGGGGAGATTTCCTCTCACTTCCTGTTGTCTCCCTCAGTTTGTAAGTAGGAGTCGTTTGTAAGTCGGACGCGTGTAACTAGGGCACCGCCTGTAACTCAATTGTATATTCAGCAAGTTCCGGCCAGTGGTCCATCCTTAAGACCCGGTAACTCAGTGGATGCTCAGTTGGAAAGGTTTCCAAGTTTACTCTTGCCCCAATATATTCCTGCACCATATAATGCAGACACTGATGATGGTTGCTTGAACCTATCTGGCCTGGGCACTGAGGACTGAAATTTTTTTAGAGGCATTGGTCAGCCAGCCACCTTCTCCAGCTTTACCTCTGAACGACTGAAGCTTCAGAAACACGTTGTCCAGCACCAGGACATGGTAGCCTCCCAGGGTATGGAAAGTCGTTGCACAAACTTTTCTTCAAGGTATCCTGAAGATGTTTCATCCTCTGCTCCCTCTGCGCAGGCAGGATGAGCTCTGCAACTTTACCCTTGTAATGCGGATCAAGAAGGGTTGTCAGCCAGTAATGATCCCTCTCTTTGATACCATGAATCCTAGGGTCTTTTCACAGGCTTTTCAGAATCAGAGAGCCCATGCCACATAAGTTTGAGGAGGCATGAGTGTCCTCTGGGTCACTGAGGATGACATTATCTGGAACTACCTCCTCCCAGCCACGTACAACTCCTTGGGTTTCTGGAGACTGAAAACCATGATCCCTTGAAGACTGCTACGTGTTTATCCTCCACATCCATGCTGACACAATGATCCTCCTCCTTGGTGGCTCTACAGGAATGCTCTCTGCATAAAGGGGGCCTGAGAGGAAAGGAAGTCCTCCTCTTCCTGTTCTGCTTCAAGTGCCCTGTCCATGATTCCACGAAGCGTGTGCTCTAGAAGGAATATTAGAGGGACAGTGTCACTGATACATGCATTGTTGCTGCTCATCATCCTTGTGGCCTCCTCAAATGGTGACAGGACAGTGCATGCATCCTTGTTCAGTAGCCACTGATGTGGTGAAAAGAAACCAAGCTCCCCTGAGCCTGTCCTGGTACCATGCTCACAGAGGTGCTCATTTATGGCCCTCTGCTGTGCATGCAGCCACTGCAGCATTGCCTATGCTGAGTCCCACCTGGTGGGCATGTCACAAATGAGGCGTTTGGTTGGCAGGTTAAATTCCCACTGAATGTCAGCCAGCCGGGCACTGGCATTGTATGAACGCCAAAAATGACCACAGACTTTTCTGGCTTGCCTCAGGATATCAGATAAACCTGGGTACCTGGTCAAGAAATGCTGCACCACCAAATTCAAGGTGTGTGCCAAGCATGGAACGTGTGTCAAGTGTCCCTGTCGGAGGTCAGAGAGAAGGTTGGAGCCATTGTCGCATACAACCATTTCTGGCTCAAGCTGCCTTGGCGTCAACCACCTCTGAGCCTGCCCACCACAGAGCTGAAAAAATCTCTGCACCAGTGTGGCTCCTGTCCCCAAGACAGTCTAACTCAAGCACCTCATGGCATCTTTTAGCCTGACTGCTTGCATAGCCCCTTGAATGCTTAGGGAGCACTGCAGGTTCAAAGGAAAATTCTGCAGAAGAGGCCACAGAGGTAGAAGAATAGGAGGGGTGGAGAAGGCAGAAAGGTAGGAAACAGGTCCTTGGTCACTGGCTTTAGAAGGTGAACACGGAACACCGGGTGGATCTTGAGTGAGGACGGCAGGTCGAGTTCGTAGGCCACCTTGTTAATTCTCCTTTTTACTGGGAAAGGTCCTATGAATTTCGTTCCCAGCTTTTTGGACGGACAAGAGAGTCGTAAGTTAGTGGTCTCCAACCAGACACTATTGCCGGGCTGTAGGTCAAGCTCTCCGCGTCTCTTCCTATCATAGCATTCCTTATTGCGCTCCTGGGTCTGCGCAAGGGTCTCCTGCAGCATCTTGTTGTTGTTTTCCAGGAACTTGGTGATCTCCTGTGTGGCCGGGATGGCACTTTCCGGGACGGAAACAGGCAGGAATGTGGGATGGTAGCCGAGATTCACCCAAAATGGAGACTGCTTGGTGGCAGAATGGATGGAATTGTTGTAGGCAAACTCGGCTAGTGGTAACAAGGAGACCCAGTCATCTTGGGAGTAGGAAGAGTAACATCGGAGGTATTGCTCCAGGGTCTGGTTGGTCCTTTCCATTTGGCCATTAGACTGCAGGTGATATGCTGAAGAAAAGGCTAACTTGATTCCTAGAATAGAGCTCCAGGATCTCCAGACCCGGGATGTGAACTGCACCCCTCTGTCAGATACCACATTTTTCGGGATGCCATGTAGACGGATAATCTCCCTAATGAAGACTTGCCGTTTCTGTGGCCGAAGGTGTGCCCCTCATCGGGATAAAATGTGCCATCTTCGTGAGGCGGTCGGCCACCACGAAGATGGTTGTGTTGCCTGCAGATGGGGGCAATTCCACAATGAAATCCATTGAGATCTGTGCCCACGGGCGTTCGGGGATAGGCAATGGATTTAATAGACCCCAGGCTCTGGTTCTTTCCACCTTGTTCCTAGCACAAACAGGACAGGCATTGACATAGTTCTTACAGTCCTCTTTCAACTGTGGCCACCAAAAGGTGCGAGCAAGTAACTCTGTAGTCTTTCGATGGCCGAAGTGCCCGGCTAAATGATGGTCATGGCAGAGTTCAAGGGCGGACAGGCGAAGCTCTTCTGGCGCGAAGACTTGTGTACCCGACCACCATAATCCATCCTTGAGGGTAAGTCCAGGAACAGTGGGCATGGTGGAGCTGGCCAACGTTTGCCTGATCTGGGTCAACAGATCTTCTCGGATTAACAGGAAGTGGTGCGCTGGTAGGATGGTGTCTCTGGTCTCAGAAAACATCCTTGACAGCGCATCTGGCTTGACATTCTTGGATCCGGGCCGGTATGTAATGTGTAGGTTAAATCTTGAAAAGAACGGGGCCCATCGTGCTTGGCGGGGCCTGAGCCTCTTGGCAGTTCTAAGATACTCCAAGTTCTTGTGGTCTGTGAAGACCAAGACTGGATGAGTAGCCCCTTCCAAAAGGTACCGCCATTCCTCTAGGGCGGATTTAATGGCAAGAAGCTCCCTGTCACCCACATCGTAGTTTCTCTTGGGGGGAGAGAGCTTCCGTGAGAAGAAGGCGATAGGGTGCAGGGACACCTTAGGCCCCTGTCTTTGGGACAAGACTGCCCCGACGGCGATCTCCGAAGCATCCACCTCCAAGATATAGGGCCGCGTGGAATCGGGGTGCTTGAGAACAGGTGCCGAGGTGAATAGTCTCTTCAAGGTTTGGAAGGCACCTTGTGCCTCCGAAGGTCCAGGCAAAGCGGGTGCCCTATTTGGTTAACTGTGTTATCAGGGAGATCACAGCAGAGAAGCCCCGGATGAACTTTCTGTAAAAATTGGCAAAGCCAACAAAGCGTTGTACCGCCTTCTTGTCCGCCGGTGGGGGCCAGTCCACGATAGCTGTGACTTTTTGGGAGTCCATTGTTGTGCCAGTAGTAGAAATATGGAACCCCAAGAAGGCAATTTCAGTGCGTTCAAAGGCACATTTTTCGGCCTTGGCATACAGTGCTGTCGTAGGCGGCTGAGTACACGCCTGACATGCTTCCAGTGCTCCTCTAGGGAGGGGGAGAAGATCAAGATATCATCCAGATATACTACCACAAATTGGTCCAGAAAGTCCCTGAAGATATCATTGACCAGGTGCTGGAACGTGGCCGGGGCATTGCAAAGCCCAAAGGGCATGACCAAATACTCAAAGTGACCAAATTGTGTGCGGAATGCAGTCTTCCATTCATCCCCCTCTCGTATGCGGATCAGATTGTAAGCCCCCCCCAGCTTGGTAAACACGGCTGCAGAGCCGAGGCGCTGAAGCAGTTCCAGAACCAGAGGCAGGGGGTATCTGTTTTTGATTGTGACTTTATTAAGCTCCCGGTAGTCGATACACGGCCGAAGAGTGTGGTCCTTTTTCTCAACGAAAAAGATCGCAGCTCCTGCTGGGGACGTGGAAGGCCTGATGAAACCCTTCTGCAGGTTCTCCTCGATATAGGCTTTAAGAGCCACAAGCTCTACTTCGGAGAGCGGGAAAATCCTGCCGAAAGGGATCTCGGCTCCAGGCAGCAGGTCTATCGGGCAATCGTATGGCCGATGTGGAGGTAGGGTGTCTGCTCCCTTCTTGCTGAAGACATCCCAGATATCTTGTTACGCCTCAGGAACAGCAAGACGAGTCTCCTGGTCTGGGTCAGGGTTGATGGAGAGTACCGCTGGTGGTGCTCTCTGAGCAGGTGTATTAAAATATATACAGCCATTATATATCTGTGCATTCGGCGGTGTACGGTATAAAGTACACGTGGTGCCTTAAAATATATACAGTCTAATATATATATATATATATATATATACACACGCAGCCTATTGAGTGTACCCTATATATTGGTACATTCGAGGGTGTACATACGGTATATAGTACACTTGACCTGGTGTATTATTATTATTATCATTATACAGGTTTTATATAGTGCCGACAGTTTGCGCAGTGCTTTACAATATTAGGGCGGACAGTACAATTACAATACAATTCAATACAGGAGGGATCAGAGGGCCCTGCTCGTTAGAGCTTACAATCTAGGAGGGAGGGTTAAATGATACGAAAGGGCAATAACTGCGGGGGGTGAGCTGATTGAGAAAATAAGGAGTGTAGTTGTTAGGTGGTGGCAGGATAGGTTTCCCTGAAGAGAAAAGTTTTCAGAGATCGCCTGAAGGTGGATAGATTTGGGGACTGTCTGAGTGATTGGGGTAGGGAGTTCCAGAGGATGGGAGAGGCTCGGGAGAAGTCTTGGAGGCGAGTATGAGAGGAGGTGATGAGGGAGCTGGAGAGCAGGAGATCTTGGGAGGAGCGAAGAGGACGGTTAGGTTCGTATTTTGAGACTAGGCTGGTGATGTAGCTGGGAGCAGAGTTGTGGATGGCTTTGTAGCTGATTGTTAGTATTTTGAATTTAATTAGTTGGGCGAGTGGCAGCCAATGGAGGGATTGGCAGAGAGGGGTGGCAGACGTTGAACGGTTTGTAAGGTGGATGAGTCTGGCAGCGGCATTCATGATGGACTGGAGGGGGGATAGTCTATTTAAAGGTAGGCCAGTGAGGAGGGAGTTGCAGTAGTCGAGGTGAGAGATGACCAGGGAGTGAATCAGGAGCTTTGTGGTTTCATTGGTTAGGAAGGGACGTATTTTAGAGATGTTGCGGAGATTGAGGTGGCAAGCCTTAGAAAGTGATTGCATGTGGGGCCAAAAGGAGAGTTCAGAGTCGAGGATAACACCAAGCACCCTGACATGTGGGGATGGGTGGATGGTTGTGCCATTGCTCTGGACAGAGAAGTCGGGGGAAACGGCACGTGGGGGAGGAAATATTATGAGTTCAGTTTTGGACAAGTTGAGTTTGAGAAAGTGGTGTGACATCCAGGCAGATATGTCTGTTAATAAGTTAGTGATACGTGAGGAGACTGATGGAGTAAGTTGGGGGGGTGGAGAGGTAGATTTGGGTATCGTCGGCGTAGAAATGATATTGCCGACCCAGGGAAGAGGTGTATATAGAAAATAAGAGAGGTCCAAGAACAGAACCTTGGGGGACCCCAACAGAGAAAGGAAGAGGAGAGGAGGAGGTAGAATTGTACATTACGCTGAAGGTGAGATGGGATAGGTAGGATGAGAGCCAGTGAAGAGCACAGTTACGGAAACCAAGGGAGTAGAGTTTTTTGAAGAGGAGGGGGTGGTCGACAGTATCAAAGGCAGCCGAAAGGTCCAGGAGTAGGAGTACAGAGTAGTGTCCATTGGTTTTTGCGGTTATTAGATCATTTGTGAGTTTAAGAAGGGCAGTTTCTGTGGAGTGTTGAGGGTGAAATCCAGACTGAAGGGGGTCCAGAAGGTTATTCTTAACAAGGTGGTCACTCAGCTGGTTGTAGACTAGGCGTTCAAGGAGTTTGGAGAAAAAGAGGAGCAAGGAGATAGGGCGCAGATTGTTTAGATCGGTAGGGTCCAGGGATAGCTTTTTGAGTATGGGGGTGACCAATGCATGTTTTAGAGCATTGGGGAAGATGCCAGAAGAGAGGGAGAGATTGAAGATGTGAGTTAGAGAGTGCAGAATAGAGTCAGAGGGTGACTTTAGTATTTGAGAGGGAATAGGATCCAGTGGACAGGTGATTAGGTGGGCGTTAGAAAGGAGTTTAGCAACCTCATTTATAGTAGTAGGTTTGAATAAGGATAGTGTCGATTGTGCTTGTTGACATGGGGTGTTAACTGGGGAAGATGCCTGTAGAGTGGAGATTTTGTCACGAATTGTGTCAATCTTGCTTTTGAAATGATTAGCAATCTCCTGGGCAGTGAGTGTGTTAGTGGGCGGAAGCGGTGGAGGACGAAGTAGGGAGTTTAAGGTAAAGAAGAGTTGACGAAGACTGGATGAGAAGGTGTTAATAAGAGTGGTAAAATTGGTCTGCTTGGCAGTGGGGAGGCGAGAATTGTATTTATGGAGGGCAGATTTGTATTGGTTTAAGTCTTTGAAAGACTTAGTCTTGTGCCACAGACGCTCAAGGGCGCGGCTATGCTTTTTGAGGTTTCTGGTGTCATCTGTTTGCCAGGGTTGTAGGGGTCGAGGCCTGATTTTGTGTGTGGTGAGGGGAGCGAGCTCGTCCAGGGTGGAGGACAGGGATTTATTGTAGATGGCAGTGGCTTGGTTGGGGCAGGACAGGGGTGGTCAGTAGCAGAATAGAGGAGAGAAGTGTTGAGTTGGCGAAGGTTTCTACGGGTGATGGTTAGGCGATTGGAGGGGAAGGTGGTGCAAGACAGGGAGAGAGAGAAAATAAAGTGGTCGGAGAGGGGAAAAGGACTGTTGGAGAAGTTGCATGGAGTGCATAGATAGGAGAAGACAAGGTCGAGGGTGTTCCCATCAGTGTGAGTAGGAGCCTGCACCCATTGCTTTAGGTCAAATGAGGAAGTTAGACTAAGACATTTAGAAGTAGCAGTAGTGTTAGTGTTAACTGGGATGTTGAAGTCCCCAAGAAGGATTGTGGGAATTTCAGAAGATAGAAAGTAGGGTAGCCAGGCAGAAAATTCATCAAGGAAAGTTGGCAGTGGTCCAGGAGGCTGGTAGATCACAGCAATTCTTAGGGAGGTTGGAGAGAATAGACGTATACAGTGGGCTTCAAATGATGAGAGTGAAAGAGAGGGAGGAGAGTGAAGAACCTGAAAGGTGCTCAGTGGGGATAAGAGGAATCCCACTCCACCTACCTTGCGTCCATTAGGCCTAGGGGAGTGAGTCCAGAGAAGGCCACCGTGGGAGAGGGAAGCAGGAGAGGAAGAATCGCATTCGTGGAGTCAGATTTCGGTGATAGCAATAGATGAAAGGAATTAGTGAGAAATAGGTCATGAAAAGCAGTGAGCTTGTTGCAGACAGAGCGGGCATTCCAGAGGGCAAAGCGGAAGGGGAGGCTGGTTTTGGGAAGAAGGGGGGATGGAGATTAAATTGTGTAGATTGCGACTACTGCCAGAGGGTGTGGGGTGGTGATGATGTGTGCTTTGTGCAAATCGCTGAAGTACAAGAGCTTAAGTGCCCACTTATTTAAAGAACCCCACTTTTTTGGAAGAACCCCCTGCAATGCTATCCCCCGTAAGCAAAGCGTGGTTTGTGATACTGTGATGGGTGGGGGTGGAGGTGGACAATTAATCAATTAGGAGATGATATTAGGCACACCACTATCACAGCAAACTTCTAACACTGCAATCAAAATGCAACAGAGGCCAAGGAGGGCAAGATTGTAAAGATAAGAGAAACCATAATTTAGGTAAGGCTTATAGGCTAAATAAACATCACAATGTTATGAACATGGCTACCGATGTAATTTAAACAGCAGTGACAAAAGCAGATTACCAAAGACATTTAAGCAGTCATTCAGTGTTCAGTATAACCGGTTCCACACCACCTACCGTCTATTTAAGACGGCAGTGTGGATGCTGGGCGCGGATCTCCGTAAAAAAAGGCGATCTGCGAGTGGCCGCTAAGGGGCGCACTCCTGAGAAGTGTGCCCGCGGCTCGGGCGGACCCGATGTCCGCCGGCGAGCCGCGATGAGCGGCCACAGCCAAAGAACGGGGAACCACCGATGTAAACACGGCGGTTCCCCGCTCTGTTAGTGGTGGCATGGGAGAATTACTGATCCCGGTCACTGGGATCAGTTAGATCTCTCATGCCCATGGTAGCCCAGCCCCCCCACAGTTAGAACACACTCATGGAACATAGTTAACCCCTAGATCTCCCCCTGCAGGTTAACCCCTTCACTGCCAATGACATTTATACAGTAATCAGTGGACATTTAAATTTCTGATATATTTCTGGTATAAATGTCATTGATCCCAAAAAAGTGTAAAAAATGTCCGACATGTCCGCTGCAATATCGCAGTACTGCTAAAAATCGCAGATCGTCGCCATTACTAGTAAAAAAAAAAAATAAATAAAAAACACAGAAATGAATTCTCATCATCCGTAAACGTGGCCACTTTTGCGCCGATTGTGGTTTTTCTTACCAAAAATATGAGGAAGAATATAAATCAGCCAAAACCAATGAAAAAAAATGTTTTTTTGTCGCTCTTCTTTTGTTTATAGCCATGATCAGAATTGACGCTGAGGTGATCAAATACCACCAAAAGAAAGCTCTATTTGTGGGTAAAAAAGGGCGCAAATTTTGTTTGGGTACAACGTCGCACGAATGCGCAATTGTCAGTTAAAGCGACACAGTGCCGAATCGCAAAAAGTGCTCTAGTCCTAACCTGGGAAATCCTTCTGGGGCTGAAGTGGTTAAGGAAGATGAAGATAGTAGAAACAGACATACCAATGTTAATAGGCATAGGCAAAGGCAGATATCAATGTTTCAGTTTTTGGGTGGAGCGATCAGCAATACAGACATACCAATGTTAAAAGGCATAGGCAAAGGCAGATGGTGTATTAAAATATATACAATCTAGTGTATCCATATATACGTGCAGCGTATTGAGTGTACACTATATATTAGTGCATTTTGGGGTGTACGGTGTACAGCACACTAATTGACGTGGTGTCTTCAAATATATACAGTCTAGTGTATCCAGATATACATCCAGCGTATTGAGTGTACACTATATATCAATGCATTTTGGGGTGTATGGAATATAGCACACTACTTAACGTGTTGTCTTCAAATATATACAGTCTAGTGTATCCAGATATACACACAGCGTATTGAGTGTACACTATGGGGTTGATTTACTAAAGCTGGAGAGTGCAAAAACTGGTGCAGGCGTGCATGCTAGCCAATCAGCTTCTAACCTCAACTTGTTCAATCAAGCTTTGACAATAAAACCTTGAAGCTGATTGGTTTCTCTGTGGACCGGCACCAAATTTTGCACTTTCAATCTTTAGTAAATCAACCCCTATATATCAGTGCATTCGGGGGTGTACGTTATATAGCACACTACTTTACTAGAGTTGAGTGAACCCAGACTGTAAAGTTCAGGTCCATACCAGACTTTGGGGTGTCCGTGCCCCGAACCCGATCCCAGACATTAAAAAAAAGTCCGGGATTGGGTTCGGTATTTTGGCTGTGATTGGCCAGTGCATCATGTGACCCAGCCTCTATATGAGGCTGGAGTCACGTAGCGCTGCGTGTCAGATCGTATCAGACTAAAGTAGGGAGAGCTTCATGCCGGTGCTGTGAGGGAAAGATTAGCGTTCACAAACATCTCAGACTGCATTAGGGAGACCTTCATTGCGGTCCTGTGAAAGAGACATTAGCGTTCAGAACCATCTTATAGTGCATTAGGGAGATGTTCCTGTCTGTTCTGTGAGGGAGACATTAGCGTTAAGAACCATCTTATAGTGCATTAGGGAGATGTAACTGTTGGTGCTCTGAGGGAGAGATTATCGTTCTAAAACCATTTACTACTGCATTACAGGTGCTCTGAGGGAGAGATTATCATTCTAAAACCATCTACTACTGCATTAGGGACAGGTTCCTCCTGTTGGTGCTCTGAGGGAGAGATTATCATTCTAAAACCATCTACTACTGCATTAGGGACAGGTTCCTGTTGGTGCTCTGAGGGAGAGTTTATCGTTCTAAAACAGTCTCTATACTGCATTAGGGAGAGGTTCCTGTTGGTGCTCTGAGGGAGAGTTTATCGTTCTAAAACCATCTACTACTGCATTTGGGACAGGTTCCTGTTGGTGCTCTGAGGGAGAGATTATCATTCTAAAACCATCTACTACTGCATTAGTACTACTGCACTTCCCAACTCCTGACAGTTGCACAGGTTGTGCACCCACTACTTCCCAACTCCTGACCTTTGTAAGTACCCTCTCTTGCTATCATTTTAATAAAATTATTTTTGGTAATGCACCAGGTACGTGCGCCTTCCTTTTTTTCTCTTGTTTTTTAGTCACTTTCGGAACTCCCCGTCTGAGGAGGGCTGCATACACCAGTACATTCACCTTTGCCCAGTTGGTCGCTTGCCAAACAAGAGGACTTACCAGCGCGGGATTTCTTACTTCTGTTTTGTATGTTTTACTACTGCATTAGGGACAGGTTCCTGTTGGTGCTCTGAGGGAGAGATTATCGTTCTAAAACCATTTACTACTGCATTACAGGTGCTCTGAGGGAGAGTTTATCATTCTAAAACCATCTACTACTGCATTAGGGACAGGTTCCTCCTGTTGGTGCTCTGAGGGAGAGATTATCGTTCTAAAACCATCTACTACTGCATTGGGGATAGGTTCCTGTTGGTGCTCTGAGGGAGAGTTTATTGTTATAAAACCATCTACTACTGCATTAGGGAGAGGTTCCTGTTGGTGCTCGGAGGGAGAGTTTATCGTTCTAAAACCATCTACTACTGCATTAGGGATAGGTTCCGGTTGTTGCTCTGAGGAAGAGGTTATCATTCTAAAACCATCTACTACTGCATTAGGGACAGGTTCCTGTTGGTGCTCTGAGGGAGAGTTTATTGTTATAAAACCATCTCCTACTGCATTAGGGAGAGGTTCCTGTTGTTGCTCTGAGGAAGAGGTTATCATTCTAAAACCATCTACTACTGCATTAGGGACAGGTTCCTCCTGTTGGTGCTCTGAGGGAGAGATTATCTTTCTAAAACCATCTTCTGCTGCATTAGGGACAGGTTCCTGTTGGTGCTCTGAGGGAGAGATTATCGTTCTAAAACCATCTACTACTGCATTAGGGAGATGTTCCTGTTGGTGCTCTGAGGGAGAGTTTATCGTTCTAAAACCATCTACTACTGCATTAGGGAAAGGTTCCTGTTGGTGCTCTGAGGGAGAGTTTATAATTCTTAAACCATCTACTACTGCATTAGGGAGAGGTTCCTGTTGGTGCTCTGAGGGAGAGTTTATCGTTCTAAAACCATCTATTACTGCATTAGGGACAGGTTCCTGTTGGTTCCCTGAGGGAGAGATTATCATTCTAAAACCATCTACTACTGCATTAGGGACATGTTCCTGTTGGTGCTCTGAGGGAGAGGTTATCGTTCTAAAACCATCTACCACTGCATTAGGGAAGGGTTCCTGTTGGTGCTCTGAGGGAGAGTTTATCGTTCTAAAACCATCTACTACTGCATTAGGGAGAGGTTCCTGTTGGTGCTCTGAGGGAGAGTTTATCGTTCTAAAACCATCTAATTCTGCATTAGGGACAGGTTCCTGTTGGTGCTCTGAGGGAGAGATTATTATTCTAAAACCATCTACTACTGCATTAGGGAGAGGTGCCTGATGGTGCTCTGAGGAAGAGTTTATTGCTCTAAAACCATCTACTACTGCATTAGGGAGAGGTTCCTGTTGGTGCTCTGAGGGAGAGTTTATAATTCTAAAACCATCTACTACTGCATTAGAGAGAGGTTCCTGTTGGTGCTCTGAGGGAGAGTTTATCGTTCTAAAACCATCTACTACTTGATTAAGGAGAGGTTCCTGTGGGTGCTGGGAGGGGGAGATTATTGTTCTAAAATCATCTCATACTGTAGTAGGGACAGGTTCCGGTCGGTACTGTGAAAGACAGATTATCGATCATTCTAAAATCATCTCATACTGGTGTAGGGAGACATTCCTGCTGCTGGTGTGAGCGGTGCATTTCTTGCACAAAAATAAAAAGTGCATCTACAATTTTCTTTTTTTTAAAAAAAAAAGAATAATAATTTTTTATTTTTTTTTAGTATTAACAAATAGTGCTACATAGTACATTTGTGTCCAGAATGAGGAGAGCATCAAATAAGGGATGTGGTCGTGGTGCTGCTGGTGTTGGTGAAGCTCCTGTTGCAAGGATAGGACATAGTCGATCTGTGCCAGCTACATGCACAAGTGAAACACCTTCCTCAGGTAATTATAAAGATGAAAAAAATCTCTCTATACCCAGCGCTTCTACTTTTCCTTCCTCTGTTGGTAATTAATGGTTAATGTGAACTGTTGGTCGGCTGCCGCTTTATCTATTATGAATATCTAATGTGAACTTTAACTTCTGTGTGTTCATTACAATACACCCTTTGGTCAAAGTTAAGCAGCGCCGCTACTACTGTGAATGCATACAGTGCTATCACTTGTTCCGTTTCTCGTTCTATTTGTTATGTACACATATGAATCCTTAAAACCATAAAGTAAGCACACAATAATACATTTTGGTACTTATAAAATCATATGTTTTTGTTCAACTTCTTATTAGGAATATATCAGTTCCTGTGCCGATTTAGTCCTGTTGATTTCTAGTTTAAGTTGCTTATTGTGGCTAAGAAAACAAGTTTTCTAAAAGTTCATTCAAAAACAAGTCATTTAGTAAAAGTTATTTTGTATCCAACGAATATCCTCCTTATATCTCTGCTTATTGTTGTCATATATCCTATTTAGCTGGTAGCCGGTTAACACTTTACACCCCCTTCTGGGTCCCTCCTTACCAGATCAGCTGTTTTCAAAGCGCTGTCCTGCTCCTTTTGGGTGAGCCGGAAAACCACTCTGGACTTTGTCTCCTCTGTGCTTGGGGTCCGCCTATAGTGGGATTCCTCGGGATGTTTTGTAGTATGGATCAGCTGTTTTCCAGTGCGCTGTCCTCCTCCTTTCTGGGTGAGCCGGAAAACCACTCAGGACTTTCTCTCCTCTGTGCTTGCGGTCCGCTTTTAGTGGGATTCCTCGGGATGTTTTGCAGTAATAAAGGGTAAAGAGAGACTCATAGCGTAAAACTGTTTTATTAACATAAAAATCCCCCTTCTCCCTTTAAAATCCTGGTTACATTGTTTCATAAAAACATTCGCATTGAGATCAAAGTCACCGTATCCTGGTAATGCTGAAGCCGCTTCCTATTCGCGTAAGCCTCCTGCCTGCGGTGTGTGGTGATCTGTATGCTACTCCCTCTCTCCTTTACTCATGAATGAATGCCGTGTGATCACTCCCAGACGCGTTTCGTCATTACGTCTTTGTCAATGGGGTGAATCACACGTCACGGCATATGTCTTTTTATAGTGTTACAATCTGTACTACCTGATAATCAGCTGTTGAATGCTCATTTGTTGCTGTTGTTCTACTCCTTAGGATACATTCTAAGTGGATACTTTTGCTTTTTCATTAACCTGAGGTTTATAGTTAGTATCTCTTACTCATTAGCACTTCGGGCGGGTTAGTTTTATGTTTATTAACCCTTCCACTAGGCTACATTGCTATGGACGTACGATCGTACCGTGTATGTCCCGATATCTGGATTTCCTTATCCTTGCTGTTTAGATGTCTTCATAGGTTGTTATGCCTATTGGTGGCACCTGATCCTTTCATATTTTTACATTTTATCCTTGCTCAGTACTGACATCCACTGCTTATTACAGTATCATTTCGGTGCATTTCTCCTAATATTATATTTATTGGTTTCACCTTTTTCCTATTTGAGATTAAGTTAGATATGATCATACCAGGTACCATATATTGTATAGATGGCACTATTTTATTTTTGAGTGTTGTATGGAAGGCAATATTTCGTTTGTAATCTGATAGCCTAGGAGGTTACATGTTTAATTCTATTTTTTCTCCTTATATTGTTATTCATCTGGAACTAAAAGGCTGGTGCTGGCATGTTTTTCTGTTTTTTATCCTCGCATTATATTTATAATCCACCATTTTCAATTATACATTGTACCCTAAATATCATTTTTACTATAGTTCCTGCGTTAATGCTTATTCATCCTAATAGTTCATGCATTTTTTAATAGGAGGTTCTCTGCAGTTTCCACTACACTTATCAGCCTAGGGGTTTATTCTTGGGTCTAGAGTGAAGCACAGAGGAGAGAAAGTCCTGAGTGGTTTTCCGGCTCACCCAGAAAGGAGGAGGACAGCGCACTGGAAAACAGCTGATCCATACTACAAAACATCCCGAGGAACCTTCCTCAGGTAGCCAACAGAACCTTCATGTTATGTACATGTTATATGGTAGGCCCGAATGGCGCTCAACGAATGGTGAGGCTAGAACAAGTACAGGCGATAGTAGATTGGGTGGCTGACAATGCCTCCAGTTCCTTCACATTGTCTCCCACCCGGTCCGTTGATGAAAGCTCAGAGTTGGCACCTGAACCCCATGGCTATCTGTCTTTCACCTCAGCCCTTTGTAAATAAGCCAAGCAGTCTGAGCCCCAAGTCATGCAGCAGTCTCTTATGCTTTTTGATGACTCTGCTGGTGTGCTTTCCGTGGGCCATCCACATAGCCCTGCCCCAGATGTGGAAGACATTGAGTGCACCGATACCCAACCACTTCTGTTGCAGGATGAGGACATGGAAACACCACCGCAGCACTTCTCTGATGAAGACGAAACACAGGTGCCAACTGCTGCGGCTTTCCTCAGTGTGCAGACTGACAGAAGGGCAGTGGTGAAGGGTGGGTGGAAGATGATGTGGAGGATAATGAGGTCCTAGACCCCACATGGAATGAAGGTCATGCGAGTGACATGTGCAGTTTGGAGGAAGAGGTGGTGGTCGCACAGAGGCACCAGCACAGCAAAAGAGGAAGCAGGTTGCAAAAGCGGAGCGAGCGTCCCCTAGACAATATGCCTGTTACTACCCACTGCACCCAGGGACCTAGCACACCAAAGGCAGCTCAAAGGCATTCCCCGGCGTGGCAGTTCTTCAGACAATGTGCTGACTACAAGACACAAGCGGTTTGCACACTGTGTAATGAGACGAGGCTGAGGCGAGGCACAAATGTTCTAAACCTGAGTACAACCTCCATGACCAGGCTTATAAATTCAAAGCCCTTGCTGCAGTGGAATAAGTACCTCAAGATCCAAGAAAGGTCTCGGCCTCCACCTGCTTCCTCTTCTGCTGCTTCTTCGGCCTCTTCCGCCACCTCTACAGTGCCAGTGTCACCTGCCACTCAGCAAACAGACGATGTGCCGTCACCATCCCTAAGCATTTCCACACGGTCCCATGGAAGCTTACAGCTCTCCATCTCCCAAACACTGGAGAGAAAGAGGTACCCCCCTACCCTCCCGCGATCCCTGGCCCTGAATGCCAGCATTTCAAAATTCCTGGCCTTTGAAATGCTGTCATTCCGTCTGGAGGACACGGACAGTTTTAAATACCTGATGGCGGTGGCTGTCCCACAGTACGTGGTTCCCAGCCGCCACTACTTTTCTAGGCAAGCCACCCCTTCCCTACACAAACAAGTAGGGGACGAGATCAAGTGTGCACTGCGCAAAGTCCACATAACCACTGATACGTGGACCAGGAAGCACGGGCAGGGACGCTATATCTCGCTAACTTCACACTGGGCAAATGTAGTGGCGGGTGGGCCTGAGGCGGCTAGCCGTTTGGCGCATGTCCTTCCACCACCGAGGATTGCAGGGCATTTGTCTTTGCCTCCTGTTGCCTCCTCCTCCTACTGCGCTTCCTCTTCCTCCTCCTCTACCACCTCCTCATCCGCTCAGCGTAACACCTTCACCACCAACTTCAGCACATCCAGGGGGAAACGACAGCAGGCTGTTTTAAAACTGATATGTTTGGGGGATAAACCCCACACTGCGCAGGAGCTGTGGACGGGCATTGAACAACAGACCGATGAGTGGTTGTTGCCACTGAGCCTCAAGCCCGGCCTGGTGGTGTGCGATAATGGGCGAAATCTCATAGCAGCTCTGGGCCTAGCTGGTTTGACGCACATCCCTTGCCTGGCGCATGTGCTGAATTTGGTGGTGCAGAAATTTCTGAAAAACTACCCGGATATGTCAGAGCTGCTGCAGAAAGTGCGGGCTGTCTGTGCGCTCTTTCGGCGTTCTCACCCTGTTGCTGTTCGCCTGTCTGCGCTGCAGCGGAACTTTGGCCTTCCCGCTCACCACCTCCTATGCAAAGTGCCCACAAGGTGGAACTCCACCTTGCACATGCTGGAGGGCTGTGCGAGCAGCAGCAGACAATAGTGGAGTTTCAGCTGCAGCACGCACGAGTCAGTCGCCCTGCGAAACAGCACCACTTCACCACCAATGAGGTCATGGGCCTCCATGCGAGACCTGTGTACCATATTGCGGTGTTTTTTTTTTGTGTTTTTTTCAGAGATTTTATTGAAAACAATAAGGTAGCGAATACAGGTAAATACATCAGGCAAAAGTGTATAATGCGTTTCCTAGAATACAAATACAAATGTAACATGGCATGAGAGCGGAAAACAAGTAGATACATCATAAGGTACCAATGATTAAGCAGTTGACACCAGGTTGTTATTAACAGTACCAGGTGGATCACGCTGGTAAAGGGAATAAAAACAAACAGGGGGGCTAGGTGAGGGGGGAGCTGCATATTGAAGGTTGTGAGGCTGCTCCAGGAGACGGGGTTACTTCCTCGAGGATTAGAAGAGTCAGTCGAGGATTAAGGGGTCCGCGAGATATTTTTGAATAGGTAGAGGATGATCGCGGTGCGGGGATTTTATCCAGTAGACTGAGATCAGTGGATGTCATCAGAAGAGAAGTAGGGTGAAGTTTCGGGGTAGAAGGAAAAGGTACGTTTAAGATTTTCCTCATCTTCCGGTGTGAGAGTGGTGGAGATGAAGGCATTCCATCTATTCCAAAAGGATTGAAACGCCCGTGGGTGGTCTGGGTTAGTATTGACTTTGTCTTTGTAAAGGAGGGATTTGAGTTAATTTATCACCAACTTGAGAGAGGGGGGAGAAGATTCGGTCCAAGTCCTCAAAATGATACGTCTGGCGATTAGGAGGCATACAGAAGACCATTCTTTATAGTGAGAGTTAGCTGACCAAAGGCCCAACTCCTTGTCCCAGTAGCCAAAGATTAAGAGTAGGGGGTCTTTGGGGAGGAGGAGGAGGTTAACGAGCTGGATGTATTCTATGATCTGGTCCCAGAATGCTGAGATGTATGAGCAAGACCAAAAATGATGGGCCAGGGAGGGCCTGGGAGTTCCACATAAAGGGCAGGAGGTGCGATGGGTATTTGATTTATCCGTTAGAAACGGGATGTTAGCTCGGTGGATGATTTTTAATTGTGTTTCCCTCCAGGTTTCGTTGGGGGTTAGTTTTGTCGTGTAGTTGTAGCCATCCAAAATTTTGTGTTGTAGGTCGGGAACGGAAATGTCTTTTGCCCATTTAGAAACATGGGATCCATTGTAGGGGGTATTGCAGTGTTTTGAGTACTCCACCAACATGGCCAGTGCCAATGACGCTGTTCTCAGCATTACTATCCCACTTCTATGTCTCCTTGAAAAAAACACTTTGGGCGATGATGGAAGAGGATGTGGCACAGGAGCAAGAGGAGGAGGAAGAGGGGTCATTTCCACAGTTATCAGGCCAGTCATTCACAAGTGGCTCGGAGGGTGGGTTCCTACACCAGCATAGGCCAGGTAAAAAATTTTCAAGCCAGGGCACAGTTCTGGAGGATGAGGAGGACAAGCAAGATGATGAGGAGGAGGAGGAACCGTGTTCACAGCAGGGTGGCACCCAACACAGCTCCTGGGCATCACTGGAGCATGGCTGGGGGGATACGGAGGACACAGATGATACACCTCCCACAGAGGACAGCTTGTCTTTGCCTCTGGGCAGCCTGGCACACATGAGCGACTACATGCTGCAGTGCCTGCTCAACGACAGTCGAGTTGCCCACATTTTAACTTGTGCCAATTACTGGATGGCCACCCTGCTGGATCCCCGTTACAAGGAAAACGTGCCATCCTTTATTTCCTCACTGGAGCGTGATCAGAAGATGCGCGACTACCAGCGCACGCTGGTAGACGTGCTGCTGAGGGCATTCCCAAATGACACAGGGGGCTCTGTGGAAGCACAAGGTGAAGGTGCAGAAGGAGGAAGAGGTTGCCAACGCAGCTGTGGCACCGCCAGCAGCTCAGAAGGTAGGGTTAGCATGGCCGAAATGTGGAAAAGCTTTGTCAGCAGCCCGCCACAACAACCAGCACCACCAGCTGATAGGCAACGTCTTAGCAGGAGACAGCATTTCAGCAACATGGTGGAGCAGTATGTGTGCACACACCTACACGTACTGACTGATGGGTCTGCCCCATTCAACTTCTGGGTCTCCAAATTGGGCAAATGGCCTGAGCTTGCCCTTTATGCCTTGGAGGTGCTGGCCTGCCCTGCAGCCAGTGTATTGTCTAAACGTGTGTTTAGCACGGCAGGGGGTGTTATCACAGACAAGCGTAGCCGCTTGTTCACAGCCAACATGGACAAGCTAACATTTATTAAAATGAAACAGGCATAGATCCCACAAGACTTGTCTGTATCTTGTGCAGAATAGACATTTAGACCGGCCTCACACAGCCATTGGTATACTTGTTTTTTTTTAATATGTCTCAATATTTTGGGGCTACCCCAATTAGAAAAAAAAAACAAACAAACAAATAACAGTGTTGGCTACCTCCTCCTCCTCCTCCACCACCGCCACTTCCACCTACACTGCCACGGTCATGGCCTAGTCAACCTCTAGGCTCCTACTTTTTGTTATTTTAAGTTATTTCCCTATCCACATTTGTGTGTAGGGCACTTGTCCTACTACTTACCCCCATTTTGCTTCCTTTTGCAGCCCTCTAGCCCTTTCCCGGACTTTTTTACAGCCATTTTAGTGCCCAAAAGTTCTGGTCACCATTGACTTCAATGGGGTTCGGGGTCCGGGGTCAAGTTCAGTACCGAACCCAAACTTTTCCGTGAAGTTCGGCCGAACCAGACGAACCTGAACATCCAGGTGTCTGCTCAACTCTATACTTGATGTGTTATCTTCAAATATATACAGTCTAGTGTATCCAGATATACACGCAGCGTATTGAGTGTGCATTATGGGGTTAATTTACTAAAGCTTGAAAGTGAAAAAATTGGTGCAGCTCCACCCAGAAACCAATCAGCTTCAAGGTTCTATTGTCAAAGCTTGATTGAACAAGCTGATGTTAGAAGCTGATTGGCTAGGGGGGGCGCATGTGCCATATGAAGCTGAGTCTCTGATCAGAGCTCCAGTGGGCTTGTTAAGCCACGATTACCCCACAAGCTCGGCGGTAAGAAAAAAATTCATTTAACTCCTTGCCGACCGCCGATCGGCATTTGACGGTGACAAGGTGGCTGGTGAGCGCAAATTGCCATTATATGACGGCGGCCGCAATCACGAGCCGTGTGCGCGCGCGCGCCCCCTAGGCGCGGGCGCTGCAACGGCATTCGACAGAGGGCCTTTCAATCTACAGGGCCAGGCCAATGATTTTTGGCCTGGCCCTGTAGATTGCCCCTGCCAATGAAATGTTCCTCTGCCTCTGTAAATGTAAACAGAGGCAGAGGAAGTTAGCTTCTCTTCCTCTCTGACGCCCTTTCCGGTTTCAGAGAGGAAGAAGAAGCATCAGAAAAGTGAGTTTGCACAATCACTACACTGAAACCAGGCCACATAGGCACATTTAACCCCTTGATCGCCCCCTGATCGCCCCCAGTTAACCCTTTCACTACCTGTCACCCCCTGTCACAGTATCACATAGTGCAGCGATCTGATTTTTAGCGATCGCTGTACTTGTGACCCTTGTGACACTAAATCAGTGTTAGGTTAGGCTAGTACTAGGCCTAGTTAGTTGAAAATACCCCCCCTGCCCCCCCAATAAAGTTTTTAACCCCTTGATTGCCCTCTGTCACCTGTGATCACCGTATAAGTGTCACGGGTGACGCTAGCTAGATATATAGTTTTTTTTCAATCAGAATACCCGCCTTTTACTTTATTTACCTTTTATAGGTTTTAACCCCTTATCGCCCGGCGGTGACCCCAGTTAGCTTTTAGTGTGCGTTAGGGTCAGCGTAA
>BLSH010437218.1:135550-146510 GCA_018402905.1 Glandirana rugosa
TCTGATCGTAGGTCTAGACGAGAACACTCCACTCCACACATTAGTGTCAGAAAGGGGTACCATAAGACACAGAATCGACCCGGCCTCCTCCGGACCCAGAATGGCGGTAAAACACAGTAAGACGAGAAGAAGACACGCCTGGCCTCGTTCATCACATAGTCCAATACAACAACACCTGCCACTCGCGAGTGGAAGAACGGGTTTCCGTACGTGCATAGAAGGGTGTCCGCACACCTACAATAAATTGGTGAAGTCGGGGCCTTCCTAAAGGTCGAAATCCTACTGCATTGCATGACCGCGCAATTACCATTTGAAGCGGCACAGTGCCAAATTGAAAAAAGGGCTCCGGTCCTAAAGCTGGAAATCCTTCCGGGGCTGAAGTGGTTAAATAACATCCACACGCCTGTGGGAAGATACGTGCATGCCTTTGGGCAAGAAGGTGAGCGCTCACCGTCCACAACAACATAACCTGATACACTACTTGCTCCGGTCCGCACAGAAGAAGAGCAGAATGACACAAAATGGCGGTAAGACCCAGGCCTCCTCCGGCCCAGCTAAGACACAGAATACCATGGGGAAAGACTGTGATTACACACCTCACCTCACAAGAGCAGATCTGGATGCTAGTCTTGCTATCACTTATGAAAAGTTAGCAAATAAATTTCAGTCAGAAAACACAAAATCTACTAACGCTCTCACGCAGGAAATAACGACCCTGGGCAGCAGAACGGACATTCTGGAAACTAAACATGATGAGCTTTCTCTTGCTCATAATGATCTCAGGAGAGAATTTGAGACACTTTCAGAAAACTTTATGCATGTGCAAACGCAATTAGAAGACTTAGAAAATCGTAACAGACGCAATAATTTGCGCATACGTGGCGTCCCAGAAACGATCACGGATTTAATGCCCGCAGTACTTAAAGTGTTTCAGAACTTTGTCCCAGACAAAAATGCAGCGTTTACATGTGACAGAATTCACAGGGCCCTGAGACCCAAGCCTCCTGCTGATAAGCCCCCCAGGAGACATTATATTGTGTCTGAAAGATTTCATCATAAAAGAAGACACATTACGGGCATCCAGAAGCACCCTAAACATAGATTTGGACGGCACTAAATTCCAGACATCTCACAGGCAACCCTGGAAAGAAGACGGAAGATGCGAAACCTCTGTATTGTAAAATGCCAGGATCTGATATAGCTGGGACTTTCCATTTAAACTGACTGTGCCTCACAACGGCACCATCTGCACAGTTTTCAACCTGGCAGAGGGCAAGGATCTGCTCATCAAACTGGACCTACTTGAACAAGAACAACCCAATAGGCCATCTGCTACCCCCAGATCATCTCCCATCTGGAACACACCAGCATCCCGTGGCAATCAGAGATGGCGCTAACCCTTTAGTGAACAAGAAGCCTGAGCATGTAAAAAGTTATGAACATCTGTCAAAACTTTTGCTCAGAAGAACAAATTACATTTTGTTTCTAACTCACAGCAGTTATCAAAAATGGACATGTTCTTGGTTTGCACCGAATCCTTTGCCATCACCTCTTGAATAATATAAGCTTGTGGCTTACAAAATACGCTTTTCACCCTACACTTGATCTCATAGTATTTTTGATGGTTTCCTTATGAACTATATTCGGACAGACTTTCACAGATCATATCTTGTCTGCAATACTTCTCTCCTTCAGTAGATGGCGGTAAATTTTTATTTATTTTTTTCCACGTCAGTAGCCAGTTTGGGGAAAGATATGCAGCTCAGCCTTCGTAAATTTTCCCGCTTGGTCCCATCATTGTGGTTTCAACTTTATTAACTTTATATAAAATACAAGTATATCTTACCCCCAGTGTTTATTGTTTATATCATCTTTCCCACTCCAATACCTCTATATTCCAATAGTAAACATGGACTATACACTTCCCCTTTCCCCCCCTTATCTCCTTCACCAGGATCTCTTCTTCCATTCCTATTCCTTCTCTATCTATCAGTCAGTGTAAGCATATTTTTCCCAGAAAGGACCTTTATCTCCGCTTCCTAAATACTCCATATTATAAATGTATTCTACCCTATCAAACCACTCCCTCCTCGTAGGTTTATTTGGGTCTTGCCATTTTTTTGATATTACTCCTTTTGCTGCATTTAATAGGGAGAGCATCAGTGAGTTCCCGAACTGTTTGCTAGATTTGCCTGACACATGGAATAAGCACCTCATTGGGTCTAATTCTAGCTCCTCACCTGTGATCTCTACTAGATTTTGTCTCACTTCCTTCCAGAATTCTTTTACTTTTGGGCATTCCCACCATATATGTACCATGGTTCCTTGTGCCTTTTGGCATCTCCAACATAATGGTGATTTATCGCTTTGATATTTATGAGCCTTCACCGGTGTTATATACCATCTTGCTAGACACTTATAGTTCATTTCCGCACTCAGTGTGCTTCCTGAACTATTGTGTACTGCCTTGAACATTTTGGTTACTTGATCTTCCGTATATTTCACCCCCAGTTCTACCTCCCATTTCTTAATGAATGGAGGCACTTCCCATCCACTCCATTCCTGAATTATTTTATAGAGCCATGCAATACCATGTCTAACTGTTTCATTAGTGTTGCATAGTTTCTCAAATGAGTTTAGCTCTTCTCCTGTTCGCAATGGTTGCAGTAGTTTTGCCACAAAGTGTTTTAACTGGGTGTACCTCCATTCATTCAGATTCACCAAAGTACCCTTTTGTCCCAGTTCTTGATAATTACAGATCTTCCCGTCTTATAATATCCTTTAACTGTGTGTTTCCTACCTACCCCCCAAACTGTGCCTTGTTTCCTGGTTCAAATATCTTTGTGCCACTTAAAAAAATTAAAGGTGAATTACATGCTAAATTTGCGTGCTTGGAAATTCTATCCCATATCCTAAATACATTTCTTATTAATTCGGGTATTGTTTGACTCTTTATTATTCTATCTTTTTGTGATACCCATATATTCTCTTTTAAATATCCATTATTTAGTGACCTTTCTAACTCTACCCATCTTTTATCGTTTTCATCTTTACACCATTCTACCATTCGTGATAACACCACTGCTTCATAATACTTGTTTACATCTGGTGCTGCCAAACCCCCTTGTGATTTTCTTGAACTAAGGATCTTATATTGTATTCTCGGTTTTTTGTTTTGCCAAATAAATTTTGATATCATTCCCTGCAACTTTTGTAGGTACATTTGTGGAAGTTTTATTGGGATCATTTGAAACCTATAGAGTATCTTAGGGAGTATCAACATTTTTACAGTGTTTATCCTACCCATCCATGATAACAGTTTTTTTTCTACCCTCTTAATTTCTGTTTTAATTTCATTTAATAGTGGGATATAATTTACTCTATATAGTTTCTCGGGCCTGGGGGTAATTTTAATCCCTAGATATTTTATTTCTGTCTTCTTCCATGTGAAGGGGAACTCTCTCCTCATAGCCAACTCTTCTTCCCTGTTTATATTTATGTTTAATATTTCTGATTTTTCTTGATTGATTTTAAAATTTGAGATTTCCCCATAAGTTTTCAATTCCCTTATTAAGTTTGGTAATGTGATTCTGGGATTTGTTATATAGCATAGAAGATCGTCGGCATACGCCGCTATTTTGTGTTCCTTCTCGTCGATTTTAATTCCTTTTATATCCTTATTTCTCCGTATTCTTGCCAACAAGGGCTCCAGGGACAATATAAACAGGAGGGGAGAGGGCGGGCACCCCTGTCTTGTACCGTTCAACATTTTAAAAGGCGATGAAAGAGACCCATTAACCTTCACTCTTGCCGTCGGGCCTCTATATAATACCTTTATTCTCTCCACCATCTTTGGGCCTACTCCCAGATTCTCCAGTATTTTTATCATGAGCCCCCAATCCACTCTATCAAACGCCTTCTGTGCGTCGATTGACAGAAGGAGCGCCGGCTCTCTCCCCCCCTTAAAGTCCTGCAACAACAACAATGTTCTCATTGCATTGTCCTTCCCTTCCCTGCTAGGCACAAATCCGGTCTGGTCAGCATGAATCCATTCTGGTATAAATTATTTTAATCTTGTTGCTAATACCTTTGCATATATTTTTGTGTCGTTATTCAAGAGGGCTATCGGTCTATAGCTAGAGCAGAGTGTTCCATCCTTTCCTTCTTTCGGGATTACTGTAATATGGGCCTCCAGGGATTCTTCCCTCAACATCCCTCCTTCCCCCAACTCTCTCATATAGTTATACATTTTAGGAACCAGCAACTCTTTGAATTTCCTATAATACCCCATTGTGAAGCCGCCTGGACCTGGACTTTTACCTATCGGTGAGGTTTCCAGAGCTCGATTTATCTCCTCTACTGTTATGGGCATTTCTAAATGTTGGAGTCTTTCTACTAGTAGTTTAGGCAGGTGTGCTTCTTCTATATACATTTTCATTTCCTCTTTTCTTTTTTCTTCCTTTTTTTGTGATTTATTCTGTCAAACTGCATATAGGGTTTCATAGTATTTTTGGAATGCGCCTGCAATTTCTTTTGTTGAGTGCACCATTTTCCCTTCTCTATTTTTGACTTTCCCGATAAAGCTGTTTGATTTTTTATTCTTTAATACCCTTGCCAGATATTTCCCAGGTTTATTTCCCCACTTATATCTGTTTATTGCTACTTTATTAAAAATATGTCTAGTTTCTTGTTCCATTAGTTCTTTCAACTTTTCTCTTTTTAATATTAATTGATGTTGGGTCTCTTTATTCCTATTTTTTTATGTCTTTGTTCTAATTTAAATATTTTGGCAATTAATGTATTCATTTGATTACTTCTTTCTTTTTTTTTTTTCTTGCTCCTATAGATATCAAAATTCCTCTTATACATGCTTTATGCGCCTCCCATATCGTACTATTCGTAATTTATGGTGTCTCATTCAACTGAAAGTAACTATGTAGTGCCTTCTTTATTTCTTCCTCAACCGTTCTATCCTGTAGTAAATCTTCATTTAGCCTCCAACTACCCATTCTACCTCCAGTGTCCCCCAGTTTGAGTTCTATTGTTATTGGGGCATGGTCCGATAGTGATTGTATCTCAATAGAGGTATTTGATACTATTTCTAACATTCTATGTTCCACCATTATATAATCCAGTCTTGAGTACGTCCCATGCACTGCGGAGTAGAAGGTAAAATCATTGGGTCTGGGTGTTGAACTCTCCAGACATCTATTAATTGATATTGGAATTTTTTTTTTTCAATTTTCTCCAGCTGAGCCCTTCCACATCGGGGTGCACACGACGTACCGTTCCTCTGATCCATACTGAAATTAAAGTCCCCTGCCAATATTACCCTACCTTTCTTAAATTCTTCTAGTTTCGCCAATATTCCTATTAAGTATCCTATAGGGTTTATATTTGTGCTATATACGTTGGCCAAAGTGTAATCCTCTCCTGCTACATTCCCCCTCACGAATATATAGCGTCCTTACTGATCTACTTGTCTCTCTTCTACCTGAAACTGAATCTCCCTTGCTATTCCGATTGCCACTCCCTTTGCTCTCTTAGTAGGGGAATCACCATAAAACCAGTTTGGATAGTGTCTAGACGGAGCTTCACATTGGCATCTTGTGCCAGATGTGTCTCCTGTAAAAACACCACTCCAGCTCTGTATCGCCTAATTTCATTTAAAACTTTGTGTCTTTTCTCTGGAGTATTTAATCCTCTGACATTATACGATATAGTTTTTACCTTACTATCAATACCCATTGTCTTTCATTCTCTATTTCTTTTTTACTACCGTCTGTCCTCTATCTCACGAGTTTCCCTGTCCTTCCTGGTCCAGAGTAGCTCCTTAATGGGGGACTGATCTCTACTGGATACTTTGGGATCCTGGCGTATCCTTCCTCTCTCCTCCCTCCCTTCCCCCCCTCTCCCATTCCAACCTATAGTCCATCAGTCCAATTATAAATGCCATATGTCCCGTCTATGCACTTCAATTTATAATTTTTTGCGTATTTGCGGATTGTTAATTTGGGAAGTGTACAGGGTGTACAGATACACAGGATGCACAGATATACAGGTGATATTTAAGAAATTTGTCCAGATTACACATACAGAAGGAAGATATGGAGGGATTTACGACTTACCAGGATACCGTCCAGTCACAATTGATTTCAGGGAGAGAGGAGACAAGATTATCTTTTGTTACTATGACAAAAAATTCTCATACTTCACCATTCCTGTGTCCTTGTGCTGCTCCCAGAGATGGCTGCCCTGGTTCTAGCACTGGCTTGGATCTCCAAGATGATCCCCCAAGTGCCGAGTAGTCCTCCCTTTCCGCTCCACAGCTGTCAGGTCGGTTGGCTCCCGTTCCTTCGTTACCTCGCTGTATCATTACTGTCGCTCCACTCTGCTTCTGTCTTCCGCTCTTGCTCTCCCCTCCAGCCCACGTCTGCTTCCTCTCTTCCCGACCCTGGAAATCCCCCGGCTCCTTGTCCGTCCTAGTGGGGGAAAGGATCCCAGTCCACAGCGCCCGCCGACGCTGAGGACCCGACCCAAATCCCGCTGTCTGCGCCAGCAGCTAGAGGGTCCCGCGGTCCTGCAGACCCGCACCTCCCCTCACCGCCGCCCGGCACCGAACCACGGGGGAGCGAGGAAACGTCAGGCGTCTTCAGCGAGAGGAGTTAGTGTCAGGCAGGCAGCTGGGGTATATAATTACCTCCGGGGATTAGCGGGCTCTGGTCAATAAAAGAGAAGTGGTGTGGGATCCGACAGCGTTGAATATCGAAGGGGGTTGAGGTGATTGAGGTGGTTGAGAGCAAAGACGGCTTCCTACATTTTTTTTTTGGGCTTAGGGACGCACAGCCCAAGATCCAGCTAGCCATGGCTGCTCCCAACAGCCGCCATACTCAGACCCCCCCCCCCCCCAGTTGGCGGTAAAATTTTATTTTCAGACATTATATGCACATTCAGTCATTATCACCTCTCCCTATGGAAGAAGTGCTACAATGCTTTCTACAGAATATTTCCTTCTCTAGCAAAATAATTTAGGAATTCTATTGCAACTTTTTTTGATGATAATGAGCAGGAATTTATCATCATGGCCTTTTTCTATAACAAGCTTCATTATGGTCCTGTGTCTGATTCACCACACTATATATAACCCCCCTGAGCAACACTTTTTAGGGTTTTGATCTTTATATTATTGTGTATTTAAATCCTAGTCCTCAATATTTCCATCACCCTCACCTATGTGATGTTTTGGTCTGAGCCTCCTTCTCTTTAGGACCTAACACAGCCACTATGACAATGGATTTGGCGCAAATTTGTCTTTTTGTCCCCAAGATGCTTGCCCTATGAACAGAATCGCCTGTTTACCTCAAGGACTGACAATAAAGGAATATACATCCTTCTTCCTCATAATAGGAATTGCTTTAGCGTAATTCTCCTGGAGAGAACTAGCAATCGATCTGAGACTAATTGGTTCCCATTATACTGGTTCTCTGATAGATATAAGGATCAAAGTAGTTTTCTACCACAACTTAATATTTTGATGTTGCTCTTCATTAATGTTTTTTCTCTTAACCAGCCTTCTTTTTTCAGGTACTAACTCTTCCGTAACTGGCTTGTTCGCTTTCGCATGATTGTTGCCGCCACCTGACCACGGTCCTCCAATATGGACATATTGATGTCGGTCCAATTTAAATTGACTATACAGTGCCTTGTTCTTTGTGTTGTCCTTGGACGACCCTGGTCAGGAATTGGACGATTATGTCCATATGTTCTTTTTTTTTTTGGTCTATTCTCTCATTCATAATAGACCCCCACGTTCTTTTGCTGTTTTGTTTTGCCATAAAGGTTGTTAAAAATTATTTAATGTTAATTGGAAGGCATATGTTTTTTACATTTAAAAATAATACATGCCATCTAACAAAAATCATATACAACAGGCATCTACAATATCACATATTCACCCTGAGCTTATTTTATGGATCTATTTACTTGCTCCATTTTTCTTACATAGTCAGTTCACCTCAGATCTTCTCTATTATTATCCTGGAGAGGTTCAGGGCCTTTAAGTTACTCTAAAAAACCCTCTACTATCCCCATAATCACGGCTTCCTCCTTCAAAAATGGTACTGAGAGTTATTTCCATAACGTTCAGGTACTGAGAGTTATTTTCCTTATGTTCAGGGCTTAAATTCCCCTCATAAAAGAAAAAAAGCATTTTGCCACTTCAAAAGGTTAGGAGCTGACATTATCCTGATGCAGGAGATTCACTTCTCCTCCGATAACCATCCCCACTATTTCGACAAATCCTTTCACCAACACTATTATACCACTTTCTCCAATAAATAAAGAGGGGTTGCAGTGTTCATCCGCAACACAACCATCTTTGAAATTCAAAATATCTTTAAAGACACCAATAGCCGTTTACTTATTATAAGGGGATGTATAAATAGAAAACAAATCACCATAGCATCTGTATATGCCACTAATGAGGCTCAAGCCACTTTTTTAAAAGAATTCTTCAACACTGTAAATAATTTCTCCTCCCCGCATCTCATCATCGGTGGTGACTTTAATTTAGCTGCCAACCCCTCATTAGATAGATGTAGGCAGGTCTCCTCATCAATAGCCTTCCCCAAATCTTTATCCTGCCTTTTAAATGAATCCCAACCAATAGACACATTGAGAGCTCATAATATTGGATGTAGGGCGTACGCTTTCTATTCCCACCCACACGATTGTTATGCAAGACTTCACTATATTTATAGTACCCCTATTCTACTTGCTAACTCACCCAAAGCTGAAATACACCCTTGTCCATGGTCAGATCACCAAATCGTCACCTTTGATACTAAGTTCCCAAATAGGCCTAGCCCCCACCCCCTTTAACTGGTGGATTAATGATTCCTTACTAATGAATCCTTCTATCTTTAATTAAATTGATTCCCATATAAAAGAATACTTCACCCTAAATAACACACAAGACATTTCTTTATCCACCATTTGGACCACCCATAAGGCAGTCATAAGAGGCCACTGTATAAACATAGCAACCAATATTAAAAAAATCGAGATCCAGAGATATTATACAACTCACCAATGAATTAAACAATGTATATAATAAGCTTGCATCCCCCCAAACCCAAACATCAACCAACAAATCCAGAGGAAGCGTACAGAGCTTGATTCATTACTTTCCTCAGATACAGAAAAATCACTTAGATTCTCCAAGTCTAAATTCCTCCTACATTGCAATTCAATGTCCACTATGTTTGTTAAAAAACTTAACCAACATAGCAACCCTACTCATATATATAAACTTAAACACAATAATGGTAATATGACTACACATCCTCAAGAAGTATTGGAAATATTTACCAAATATTATGAGGACCTCCTCTCTACACCTTTCCCTACCCCAAATCAAAATTCACTTTCATGGCTAGATAGCATCCCTATCCCATCTTTGTCTAAAAAACAAATTTAAGCTCTTAGTGAACCCTGCACTGAAGCTGAAATTAATAATATTATTAAATCTTTAAAGTCCTCCACAGTGCCTAGCCCAGACGGTTTCTCGACTATTTACTATAAAAAATTTTCTCATATACTTTCACCCTGGCTTTCCAAACTTTTTATCCATATCCTTCAAGGCGGACTATTTCCAAACGAGATGCTGTTGGCCAACATGTCCCTAATCCCTAAACCAAACAAAGACCACTCGCTCCCCCAAAATGATCGGCCCATATCAGTCCTAAACAACGATATTAAGATGTTCAGTAGATTATTAGCAGACAGACTAGTGACCGTCATCACCTCCCTAGATGACCCCAACCAGACTGGCTTTATCCCAAACAAATTACAATTTAAGACTAGTTTCTAATATAATACAAGACACAAACCTGATACTCAAACCCACCTGTCTCTTGAGCCTTGATATACAGAAGGCCTTTGATAGTGTTGACTGGTCATACTTACTTAATTTAATCCCCAGATTCGGCATCCCTGACAAATTTATACATGGTTTCTTAGCATTATATCATCCCCCCCCCCCCCTGACAAGAATTAGACTACCAGGATGCAACTCCAAATTTTTTCCCATTAGATGTGGTACGAGACAGGGCTGCCCCGTATCCCCCCTTTTATTTGCCCTAGCCATAGAACCCCTCGCCACCGCAATCAGAAATAACCCCACTATTAAAGGATATACTAAAGGACCAAGACAATTTAAAATTTCACTATATGCGGACGATGTCTTACTCTTCTTAACCGACCCTCTTCTTCTAATATCTCTCACCACAGATCTAAAAATATATCATGATCTCTCTGGACTAGGAGTAAACCTCAGTAAATGGTTGACAGTGGGCATAAACTTAAACCCAGAGCTTTCCCTCCAATTAAAAAAGGAATTTAACTTTAAATGGTGCCTATCCACATTTAAATACTTGGGCATTAACAAAACAACTTTAATCAAGTCATTTTCACACAACTATAACCCTCTTTTTAACAATATAATCAGCATCCTTAAAACATGGTCATCCTATCACAATGGCAAACTCTGTGCCATTAAGATGACAATATTACCGAAATTACTTTTTCTATTCAGAACCCTACCTATATTAATACCGAAGGGCAACATTGAACATATACAATGCATAATCAACAAATTTATTTGGTCAGATAAAAAACCCAGATGCAGCAACTCCCTATTTACAAATCTCAATCTCAAGGGGGGTTGCCGAACATATGGCAATATTACCTATCTGCTAGATTTTCCCAGACAATCCAATGGTATGCCAATGAAAGAAATAGTCCTTGGATTGCATTTGAACACTATTCGGTTTTCCCCTATTATCTCAAAGGCCTATTATGGTCTTCGGTTATCCAAGCCAAAATCTTATCCAAATACAACACTATTGTAACCCAATCCCTGCAACTCTGGAATAAATGCGGAAATAGCCTTTGTACATCT
>BLSH010437258.1:25091-39583 GCA_018402905.1 Glandirana rugosa
CAACCCCACTTAATCTCTGCCCCAATATCAAGTCTTTTGCAGACTCGAACAGGTTTTCTTTTAAGATTGCCTGGTATTTGGCTCCATCCATCTTCCCATCAACTCTGACCAGCTTATCATTCCCTGCTGAAGAAAAGCATGCCCACAACATGATGCTGCCATCACCACCATGTTTCACGGTGGGGATGGTGTGTTCAGGGTGATGTGCAGTGTTTGTTTTCCTCCACACATAGCATTTTGCTTTTAGGCCAAAAATGGCTTCTCGCAAACTGAACTTCTTATAACTTTCTTTCAACAATGACTTTCTTCTTGCCACTCTTCCATAAAGGCAGGGCCGTCTTGAATATGGTTTGGACCCTGGGCAAACATTTTCTTGGGCCCCCCCAATTAAATTTTGCTCTTCACCCCAACATCTCAAAAACTCCTTCCTAAGCTCTCCATCCTGACAGATATGGGACAGGAGGGGGCCGGAGAAGGACACGGAAGATGACAGGAGAGGACCGGAGAAGGACACGGAAGATGACAGGAGAGGGCTGGAGAAGGACATGGAGGATAACAGGAGGGGGGTCGGAGAAGGACACGGAGGATGACAGGAGGGGGGCCGGAGAAGGACACGGAGGGTGACAGGAGAGGGCTGGAGAAGGACACGGAGGATGACAGGAGGGGGGCCGGAGAAGGACACGGAGGGTGACAGGAGGGGGGCCGGAGAAGGACACGGAGGATGACAGGAGGGGGGTCGGAGAAGGACACGGAGGATGACAGGAGGGGGGCCGGAGAAGGACACGGAGGATGACAGGAGGGGGGCCGAAGAAGGACACGGAGGGTGACAGGAGAGGGCTAGAGAAGGACACGGAGGATGACAGGAGGGGGGCCGGAGAAGGACACGGAGGGTGACATGAGGAGGACACAGGGGACAGTCAGGGACGATCGGTGCAGTGGTGAGGGCAGTTAAAAGCAGCAGCTGACAGCCACCGGAGGGAGAATCTGCCCCCACCGCCGCACCAGTCATCCCTGACTGTCCAGGTATTGGATCAAGTATTGGAACATTTGTACGAGTACGAGTACTTGTGCAAATGCTTGGTATCGGCACCAATACTAGTTTCAGTATCGGTGCAACCCTAATTATGACCCAAACCTGCAGTGATTTGTAAATACCGCTTTAGGCCTGGTTCACATGTATGGGGGTTGGAGGCCTATATTTGCACAGGCACAGCAGCCCATTCATTTGAATGGGCTGCCATGCCTGCAGAAAAAAGGCGCATACTGCATTTTAAAAATGCAGTGACCTTGAAATCCATTCTGCTTTTGCACAGTGCAACCCACCTGCAGTTCCTGCACACACAAACGCACTGTGTTTTTAAAAGCGTGGCTCACGCATCTAAAAATGCAGCAAGTTTGCCAGTGCAGGAACTGTAGGGTAAATTGCATGGTGCAAAAGGCAGAATGGATTTCAAGGCCACTGCATTTTTAAAATGCAGCATGCGCCTTTTTTCTGCAGGAAGCGCAGGCATGGCAGCCCATTCAAATGAATGGGCTGCTGTGCCTGTGCAAACATGCATACATGTAAACGAGGCCAGCATGCATTGCATGGACCAGGCTATGTTGTGGTCTGGTGGCCTGGCCCATGCCATGCTGCATGCACACTGCTCTGTGTGTAATTAAGGGCCACACTACCTGGACTGGTCAGGGACAGGTGCACAGGGTCTAAAAACATATATGGGGAGTGGGGGACTCAGGAGTCAGGGGAGGAGAAAGACCTACCTGGTCTGGTCCTTCTCCTGGCCAGGCAACTCAGCTCCTATCAGCGGGCAGTGCTGAGTGCTGCAGTAGGCTCTCTATCTAGCCTAGGCAGCCAGCCAGCACACACTCCTCTCGTTCTGCCTCTGAGCTCTGACAGCAGGCAGCGGCTGCTCTCCAGTCTCCACGACTATGCGGCGGCAGTCCATCAGCCTCCAAGGCTCCGACCCAAGTAACAACGGAAGACTTACTAATACTAACTGACATAACCAGGAGCACAAGAGAGTAGTATCAATCTAATTGGGATTAGATTTTGATATAACACCCTAAGACTCTCAAGGCTGATATATATGACCATCATCTACTAGGGGTCATAAATATTTGGTTTGTAAGTGAATATCTCTATGATACTAGCACTTTATACTAGCACATTCTGCACTTTTTCTTACAAGGTTCACACGTAATTTTTGGAGACACACATATGTGTATAGTCGAATTAAGGCTTATTGTCACTTAAAAAAAATACTAGCACCTGCTTACTAGCACATTATTTATTGTACTATCACAGAGCTTATTCTTTATGGATTGAAGTTATACTCTTGGGAATATTTATGTTATATGGATGACTAATTTTAACTCATTTGGACATACCAACCCATTTGGAATTCATACTTATTACTTACTTTTATTTTTTTCTGCACCAGCACTTATGTATTAATACAAATTGCACAGTACCTGCTACTCATTTAGACTAATGATTGTTATATAGAGACTTACAGACCTATAGAAGCCTACAAGATATATTATATATCCCCATACTAGCACCTGGATACTAGCACATGTTGATATTTGTTACATGCTACATTCCCTAGCCTGAGACGTATGCAGCGCCATATCCAGCCAAATACTAACTATCACAAAAATCCCCCCCATGGGAGGGAACTTCTTGTAGGCAGCAGCTAAGTCAATTATCCTAAGCGCAATAGACACTTTAATATACCATTATGGAAGTGTGCATTACGCTAAGGGCTCATTTACATTTGCTTCAAAACAGGGCGTCAGACCCGCTTTGGTAAAGCTCTCTTAATGCCAGTCAAAGCCCCTGTCACTAAATATAATGGTTAGCTTACAGTCCTGTTTACTCCTTGCGTTGGCTTTGCTTCGCTTCAGCTTTGTGTCAAAAATTATACCCCATGTAGCTTTAGCCATGCTTCAAAGCCTCTTCAACACCTCCATAGAAGTCTATGACAAAGCTTGTTTGAAGCTCACTTGAAGCACCTGCGGCTTTTCAGAGGCTGTAATTCAGCTTTAGCTTCGCTTTGTTTTGGAGAGTGTGAGATATCAACAAATACACAGGGCATCGGCCAAGCTTAAACAAAGCTTCAAAAGAGCCTCATCGAAGCAACACCGAAGCCTCATCGAAGCACCACTGAAGCCTCAAAAAACACATCATACAAGCTTTTTGAAGTAGTAGGGGCTTTAATGTGCCTTGAAGCCAAAACAAGTGTAAATGAGCCCTAAGCGTAGAAGGATTCGGGAGTTCATTACATACAGAGTACAGGGTTCAGGAATGCGTTACATACAGGGTGCAGGGTTCAGGAATGCATTACGTACAGAGTACAGGATTCAGGAGAGTTCTAGTTACAGAGCACAGGGTTCTGGAGTGAATTGTGCACAAGTTGCAGGGTTCAGGAGAGTGCTAGATAGAGAGTGCAGGATTCTGGATTGGGTTGTATACAGGAAGGTGGGTTCTGGAGTGCGTTATGTACTGGGCTCTGAAGTGCATTATATACTGGGTTCTGAAGTGTGTTATGTACAAGAAGGTGGGTTTTGGAGTGCGTTATGTACAGGAAGGTGGGTTCTGAAGTGCATTATGTACTGGGTTCTGGAGTGCATTATGTACAGGAAGATGGGTTCTGGAGTGCATTATGTACAGTAAAGTGGGTTCTGGAGTGCATTATGTATGGGTTTCTGGAGTGTGTTATGTACGGGGTTCTGGAGTGAGTTATGTAATGGGATCTGGAATGTGTTATGTAATGGGATCTGGAATGTGTTATGTAATGGGATCTGGAATGTGTTATGTAATGGGATCTGGAATGTGTTATGTAATGGGATCTGAAATGTATTATGTAATGGGATCTGGAATGTATTATGTAATGGGATCTGGAATGTATTATGTAATGGGATCTGGAATGTATTATGTAATGGGATCTGGAATGTATTATGTAATGGGATCTGGAATGTATTATGTACTAAGATCTGGAGTGTTTTGTGTAATGGGATCTGGAATGTATTATGTACTAAGATCTGGAGTGTGTTATGTACTGGGGTCTGGAGTATGTTATGTACGAGGATCTGCAGTGTGTTATGTACTGGGTTCTGGAGTATGTTATGTACAGGAAGGTGGGTTCTGGAGTACATTATGTACAGGAAAATGGGTTCTGGATTGCGTAATGTATAGGGTTCTGGAGTGTTATGTGCGGGGTTCTGGAGTGCATTATCTACTGGGTTCTGGAGTGAATTATGTACAGGAAGGTTGGTTCTGGAGTGCATTATGTACAGGAAAATGGGTTCTGGATTGCGTTATTGTCACGTACCTGGTGGTAGAGTCTGGCTTATGCGAGGGCAACCTCTCTTGCGGCCCTGGTTCGAGAACACCTGATAGTGTAGACAGGGAGCTCTAGAGCACAGGGGGGCACGAGGGCTGGACAATCTTCAGATGGTAAGCAGAAGTCCACTGGAGCTCATGCAAACGGGAGAGTAGTGGTTCAGTCCGGGTCGGCAACTGTAAGGCGGTGCGGTACAGTGGGATCAGGCAAACGGATGGTCATGTACAGGCAGGGTCGGCAACGTGCTGGCAGCGGAAGTACAAAGGGAGCAGACAAGCGGGTAGTCGTAAACAAGCCGGGGCCAGATGAAGGCAGATATCCACAAGTCCAGAGGGGTAGCCGGGGTTACAGGAACAGGAAGTCACTCAAAAGTAGTCACCGGGGGGGTCACAGGTGCAGAGAACGCTGTAGAACGGACAGCACTGGCTGCTGGGTCTTGCTGGTTTAAATAGGGCCGTTTGGTGCTGTTTCCGGCGCGTGCGTGCGCACCACCGCGGAAACACCTAGGAAAGCCGTCTTTTACTTCCTTGGGGGGGGGGGCAATGTGGCAGCCTCCGGATGCCCAACTGGGCTCTCTTGGCCAGGTTGTTTCTCCAAAAAGTCTTGATAAGTTCCTGGGCATGTAAGTTGCTCTCCGGCTCCCATAAATTCTCCTCAGGACCATATCCTCTCCATTTTACAAGGAACTGTATGCCTCCTGTTCTTCTCCTGCAATCGAGGATGGCTTCCACCTCAAGCTCCTCCTCTCCATCTATCACCACCGGTTCTGGTGGGGCCATCTTTCGTCCTGGAAACAGGTCCCTGGCCACTGGCTTGAGGAGGTGCACGTGAAACACCGGGTGAATTTTAAGTGCAGGTGGGCGATCGAGCTCATAGGCCACCTTATTGACTCTCTTCCGTATTGGGAAAGGCCCTATGAACTTCGGTCCCAACTTTTTAGATGGACAGGATAGTCTCAGGTTGGTGGTCGCCAGCCAGACCCGATTGCCGGGCTGGAGATCAAGCTCTCCTCGTCTTTTCCTATCAAAAGTCTCCTTGTTGCGTTCCTGAGTCTGGGTAAGGGTCTCCTGCAGCATCTTATTGTTCCTTTCCAGGAACTTGGTGATCTCCAGTGTGGCCAGGATTCAACTTTGTGGAAGGAAGTCAGGCAGGAACGTGGGATGGTAGCTGAGATTCGCCCCAAAACGGAGACTGCTTGGTGGCAGAATGGACGGAGTTGTTGTAGGTGAACTTGGCTAGTAGTAACAAGGACGCCCAATCGTCTTGAGAATAGGAGTAGTAGCAGTGGAGGTATTGCTCCAGGGTCTGGTTGGTCCGATTTGTTTGGCCATTGGACTGCGGGTGGTAGGCTGAAGAGAAGGCCAATTTGATCCCCAGGATAGAGCACAAAAGGACCTCCAGACTCGGGATATGAACTGCACCCCTCTATCTGACAAAATGCCTTTCAAGATGCCGTGAAGACGGACAACTTCTCGGATGAATACTTTGGCCGTTTCAGTGGCCGAGGGGGTGCCCCTCATCGGGATAAAGTGCGCCATCTTCGTGAGGCGGTCGACCACCACGAAGATTGTTGTGTAGCCTGCAGATGGTAATTCCACGATAAAGTCCATAGAGATTTGCGCCCGCGGACGCTCAGGAATAGGTAATTGGTTTAGTAGACCCCAAGCCTTAGCTCTCTCTGTCTTGTTCTTGGCGCAGACAGGGCAGGCACTTACATAATTCTTATAGTCCTCCTTCAAATGTGGCCACCAGAAGGTGCGGGCAAGAAGTTCAGCTGTCTTTCTGTGGCCAAAGTGCCCGGCTAACTGATGATCATGGCAGAGTTCCAGGGCAGACAGGTGGAGTTCTTCTGGCACAAAAACTTGTGTACCTGACCACCATAAACCATCCTTGAGGGAAAGTCCAGAAGCTGCGGGTATGGTGGAGCTGGCCAATGTTTGCCTGATTTGGGTGAGAAGGTCTTCCTGGATTAACAGAAAGTGGTGAGCTGGCAAAATGGTGTCAGGAGAAGGTACCTCTCCGGTCTTGTGAAACATTCTTGACAGCGCATCCGGCTTAACGTTCTTGGATGCGGGCCGGTACGTAATATGTAACTGAAACCGGGAGAAGAACAGGGCCCAGGGTGCTTGGCGGGGCTTAAGTCTCTTGGCCGTTCTCAGATATTGCAGGTTTTTGTGGTCTGTGAAGACCAAGACTGGGTGAGCTGCTCTTTCCAAGACATACCGCCATTCCTCCAGGGCGGATTTAATTGCCAAAAGCTCCCTGTCACCCACATCGTAGTTCCTCTCGGGGGGAGAAAGCTTCCGTGAAAAGAAAGTGATGGGGTGCAGAGATGCCTTAAGTGCCTGTCTTTGGGACAAGACTGTCCCGACTGCGGTCTCCGAGGCGTCTACTTCCAAGATGTAGGGCCGCGTGGAGTCGGGGTGTTTGAGAACTGGTGCCAAGGTGAACAGTCTTTTCAGGGTTTGGAAGGCATCTTGCGCTTCCGGGATCTAGACGAAACAGGTATTCTGCTTAGTTAATTGTGTTATCGGGGAGATGACAGCAGAGAATCATTGCACCGCCTTCTTGTCCGCTGGTGGTGGCCAGTCCACAATAGCTGCAACTTTCTGGGGGTCCATGGTTGTGCCCGTAGTGGAGATGTGGAACCCCAGGAAGGTGATCTCTGTGCGCTCGAAGGCACACTTTTTAGCCTTGGCATACAGGCCATGCTGCCGCAGGAGGCCAAGTACACACTTGACATGTTTACGATGTTCCTCCAGGGAGGGGGAGAACCACAGCGGAAACACCTAGGAGAGCTGTCTTTTCCTTACAGTTATGTATAGGGTTCTGGAGTGTATTATGTACTGGGTTCTGGAGTGTGTTATGTACTGGGATCTGGAGTGTGTTGTGTACTGGTGTAAGGAGTCAGGTGTGAGGCCGAAATACCGAGGGCTTTCCTTGCGGCTGAGTCCAGTGGCTCCCTGAGGTTGGGAACCATTTCCCTGACAACTGGGTTCTGGAGTATATAATGCACAGGAAGGTGGATTCTGGAGTGCGTTATGTACTGGGCTCTGGAGTGCATTATGTACAAGAAGGTGGGTTCTGGAGTATGTTATGTACGGGGCTCTGGAGTGTGTTATGTACTGGGCTCTGGAGTGTATTATGCACAAGAAGGTGGGCTTTGGAGTATGTTATGTACTGGAAGGTGGGCTCTGGAGTATGTTATGTACTGGAAGGTGAGTTCTGGAGTATGTTATGTACAAGAAGGTGGTCTCTGGAGTATGTATTGGGTTCTGGAGTGTGTTATGTACCTGGATCTGGAGTGTGTTATGTACTGGGTTCTGGAGTATGTTATGTACAGGAAGGTGGGTTCTGGAGTATGTTATGTACTGGAAGGTGGGCTCTGGAGTATGTTATGTACTGGAAGGTGAGTTCTGGAGTATGTTATGTACAAGAAGGTGGGCTCTGGAGTATGTACTGGGTTCTGGAGTGTTATGTACCTGGATCTGGAGTGTGTTATGTACTGGGTTCTGGAGTATGTTATGTATAGGAAGGTGGGTTCTGGAGTATGTTATGTACTGGAAGATGGGTTCTGGAGGAGGAGCAGGAGTGGACTGGGAGTTCAATGGAACTGGCGTGCTAGCAGTAGTGCGAGTCCTCACCAGGGGGCAGACAGGTGACGAAATCCAAAGCCGAGCCAGGGGTCATACACAGGAAGCAGGTCTAGCAGAGAGACGGGACAAGCCGGGTCATACACGGGTAGACAGATCTGTTGCAACATTGATAAGCCAAACCGGGGTCAAACACAGGAGAGCAGGTTCAGGAATCAGAAGCAAGCCGGGTTGTTTAACAAGAGATCACAGGAACACAGGAACACTAGGAAGCTGAGAGATAATCCAGCAGCAATACAATGTCAGCAGGAAGTTTAAATGGCTCAGAGGAAGTCAGGGGGCCATCATGTTGTGTGGGCGTGCACCTGTGCATGCCTAGCATGGCCATCTTGGAAACTGGCAAGTTTGGAAGCTCCACGGCCATTTCCCTGACAGTGCCTCCCCAAGGGGCAGTCCCCGGACACCCAACCGGTTCCACTTCCTCAGCCATCTAGTATGGAATTCCCATACAAGTCCGGGGGCATGAACATTGCTTGCTGGTTCCCAGGAATTGTCCTCAACCGGGTAACCCTTCCACTTGACGAGGAACTGGTTTTGCCTACCTCTCTTTCGGCAGTCTACGATAGCTTCCATCTCAAGTTCATCATCCACAGAGACTGGTGGAGGTGGCACTTCAGCTCTTCCAGGAAAAGGGTTAGGGATAGCTGGTTTAAGCAGAGAGACATGGAAAACCGGGTGTATTCTGAAGGAATCCGGAAGTTCATAGGCCACAGAATTGATTATCAGCTTGATCTAGAAGGGACCCAGGAATCTTGATCCCAGTTTTTTGGAGGGGTAAGGCAGCTTGAGATTGATGGAAGAGAGCCATACCCTGTCTCCAATCTTGAAGTTCGGGCTACTCCTTTTGTCAAACTGTAGTTTATAATCTTCCTGGGCCTTTTGCATAGTTCCTCGAAGAGTCTGGTAGTTTGTTTGAATAAATGTTAACCGGTCTTGAACGGCTGGCACTGAGGCTTCTGGAATGGTATTGGGCAAAAATGTCAGATGAAAACCGTAATTCACCCAGAAGGGGGAATGCTGAGCAATGGTGTGCACCGAGTTGTTGTTCTACGCAAACTCGGAACACGGAAGGAGTGAGAGCCAGTCATCCTGAGAGAAGGAACAGTAACATCTTAAGTACTGCTCTAGAGTCTGGTTAGTCCTCTCGGTTTGCCCATTGCTTTGGGGGTGGTATGCTGAGGACAAACAGACATCTATTGCCAGGCTCTTGCAAAGGCTTCTCCAAAATCTGGAAGTAAACTGGACCCCCCTGTCTGAGACGATGCTGTTGGGAAGGCCATGTAGCCGGCAGATTTCCTTAATGAAGAGATCGGCCGTTTCCTTGGCCGAAGGTGTGTTGACCATGGGTAGAAAGTGTGCCATCTTGGATAAACGATCTACAACTACACTGATGGTGGTGTAACCTTCAGACGGAGGCAAATCTACGATGAAGTCCATAGAGATTTGCTTCCATGGTTGTTCTGGAACAGACAAAGGCTTTAGCAGATCCCAGGCTTTGGTACTGGACCCCTTAAATCGTTGGCAGGTGGCACAGGAATCCACATAGGCTTTACAGTCTTTTTTTAATGTGGGCCACCAAAAGGAATGCTGGATGAGTTCTGAGGACTTCCGAACCCCCAAATGTCCAGCCAGTGGGTGGTCGTGGAAAGTCTTTAGAACTTGTAACCTGGCTGTCTGGGGAATGAAGATCTTTTCTTGGTGCCACAAGAGCCCCTCGACTTTTCTCAGAGTGGAGGCTTCGGGGGGCAGGACATTGAACAGAAGCTTGTTTGATGGCTGTTTTTAAATCCTGTTGTAGAAGCAGGAAGTTATGTTTAGACAAGATGGTGTTGGGTGCGGTGACCCCTGGTGTATCTGGGAACATGCGTGACAATGCATCGGCCTTGCTGTTCTTCGACCCCGGCCGGAATGTTATGTGGAAGTTGAATCGAGAGAAAAAGAGTGCCCAAAGGGCTTGGCGAGGTCTTAAGCGTTTGGCCGTTCGAAGGTTTGCAAGATTCTTATGGTCGGTGAATACCATAATGGGATGTACTGCTCCCTCCAATAGATACCTCCACTCCTCAAGGGCTATCTTTATGGCCAGGAGTTCACGATCTCCCACATCATAATTCCTCTCTGCCTGGCTCATCTTGCATGGGGAAAAGGCAACAGGATGCAGCAGGGCTTTTGCTCCTAGACGTTGCGACAGGATCGCCCCTGTAGCAATTTCTGAGGCTTCATCCTCCAAAACGAAAGGCAAGGCGGGATCAGGGTGCTGCAGTACAGGGGCTGACATGAACAAATCCTTTAGTTTTACAAAAGCAGACTGGGCATCTGGTGACCACTAGAACCAAGTGTGTTGCCGAGTTAGCTGGGTAATGGGTGCGATTATGGAAGAGAGGTTCTTTATAAACCTTCTATAAACCCCACAAATCTCTGTATTCCCTTTTTATCTATAGGGGCCGGCCAGTTTAGAATGGCTTTGACCTTTTGCGGATCCATGGAGATTCTTCAGTGGAGATGATGAGGCCTAGAAATTGAATTGATACCTTCTCAAACTCACATTTCTCAGCCTTCACATAGAGGCCATGCTTCCTCAAGGTTGACAACACTTTCTTGACATGAGACCTGTGGAGCTCAAGGGTGGCAGAGAAAATGAGGATGTCGTCCAAGTATACAATGACAAAGTAGTCCAAGAATTCTCGAAAGATGTCATTGACCAGATGCTGGAAGGTGGCTGGTGGGTTACAGAGACCGAATGGCATGTCCAAGTATTCAAAGTGCCCGAAGCGTGTCCTGTCTTCCATTCATCACCCTCTCGAATGCGGACTAGGTTGTAGGCCCCTCATAAGTCTAACTTTGTGAAGACCCGTGCATTTCGGAATCTCTGGAAAAGTTTGGGAATGAGGGGGAGAGGGTAACGATTCTTTATTGTGATTTTATTGAGTTCCCTGTAATCTATGCAGGGTCTGAGAGTCTTGTCTGTCTTCTCCACAAAGAAAATGTCAACCCCAGCGGGGGAAGATGAAGGGCTAATTAACCCTTTTTCCAGATTTTCGTCTAGGTATAGCCGGAGCATCTCAAGCTCCTTCTCAGAGAGAGGGAAGATGCAGCTAAAGGGAATTTCCGAGCCCGGCAGTAGCTCGATCGGGCAATCGTATGGCCGATGAGGTGGCAAGGCCTTCTTTTTGTCAAAGACATCCAGGTAGTCACTATAACTGGCTGGCACATCGGGATAAACTCCTGGCATAGGCTGTACCATCATACAATTAGCGTTTTTCTCCAGCTGGGCAGCCAAACAGTGTTGTTGGCAATATGATGAGGGGAACAGGACCTCCCCAACGGCCCAGTCAATCCGCGGGTTGTGTGCCTGAAGCCATGGAATTCCCAGGATGACAGGAAACAAGGGAGAGTCCAAGACATCAAAATGGAAATATTCCTGGTGGCTAGTCTTGGTCGTGGTAAGGAGGGGTGCCATCTGCAGATAAATAGGCCCCGAGCTAGGTAGGGAGCCATCAGCCAGATGGACAGTTAACTGTTGCTTCCTCGGGAGAAGGGGGATGCAGAGGCTCTTGGTCAATTTCAAGTCTAGGAAGCAGCTGCAGGCGACCGAGTCAATGATTGCTAGTTGCTGGACCTCCTTTTCCACCACCTGCAGGGCGATAGGAAGGACAAGGTGAGTAGGAGAAGAGCCTGCCAACGAGGGGTAAACAGGACAACGTGGAGGAGACTTACTGGGTCATATAGGACAGTTACGGGGGAAATGTCCATCTCCACCGCAGTATAGGCACAGATTTGATTGCCACCAGCGTAACCTTTCTTCAGGGGTTAAAGCCGAGCAGACCAGACCAATTTGCATAGGCTCAACTTCGGACGTGGAGGAAGGTGCAGGAATAGTTGCTGTGGAAGGAGGCACCTTGGGTAGCATCCAGATAGGCTTAGAGGATTGTGACCTCTCAGAGCGCCGCTCATGCAGACGCCTGTCCAGTTGAATGGCAAGTTGAATCAGGCCCTCCAGGGTAGCTGGGGGTGCAATCCTGGCTAATTCGTCTTTCAGCGATTCTGACAGACCCTGACGATACTGATATTTTAGAGCGGCCTGGTTCCACTCAGTGTCAGCGGCAAGTTTGTGGAAATCCACAGTGTAGTCCTCTACCGGCCACTTTCCTTGTTGCAGGGCATGAAGGGTAGCCTCCGCGGATGCAGCGCAGAGTGGGTCGTCATACAGACGGGTCATGGCGTCAAAAAACAGGTCCATAGAGCTGATGACTGGATCTTTTTGCTCAAGCAAGCTGTGAGCCCATGCCTGAGGTTCCTCAGTGAGTAACGAGATAAAGAACCCCACCTTCATTCCGGTTTCCAGTGAGAAAGTTCTGGGTTGTAGGGCTAGATAAAGCTGGCATGCATTTTTAAAGGATCGGAACTTCTTTTGGTCCCCCGAGAAACGTTCCGGTGTGGGGACCCTTGGTTCGGGTGGAGGGACCACTACTGTGTATGTGGGAGTGGTACGGCTTGGAGACAGGCTGGAGCTGGTGGCCTCAATAGGGGTGGCAGGTTGGTCCGCAGGTGCGGGTGACACTGCCAGGTGCTGCAAACATCCTTCAAGCTGAAAATATCCTTCCTGCAGCCTTTGCACTGCTTGGGTAAGAGTGGTGACTTGCTCGCACAGAGTCTCCAGCGGGGAAGCACCTCAGTCGGCCTCAGACATTTTGGCTGGATTATGCTGTCAGGAGTCAGGTGCGAAGCAGAGTTGCGGGGGGCTTACTTGTGGCTGAGTGCAGTGGCTCCCTGAGGTTGGGAACAGGGAGCACAGTGCCCAAAGTAGCACAGGTTGCCAGTTGCTGTGGTTAGATGGCTCAAATCCACTTGAGGGGGAGCAGGAGTGGACTGGGAGTTCAATGGAACTGGCTTGCTAGCAGTATTGCGAGTCCTCACCAGGGGGCAGACAGGTGACGAAATCCAAAGCCGAGCCAGGGGTCATGCTCAGGAAGCAGGTCAAGTGGAGAGATGGGACAAGCCGGGTCATACACAGGAAGACAGATCTGTTGCAACGTTGATAAGCCAAGCCGGGGTCAAACACAGGAGAGCAGGTCCAGGAATCAGAAGCAAGCCGGGTTGTTTAACAAGAGATCACAGGAACACTAGGAAGCTGAGAGATAATCCAGCAGCAATACAATGTCAGCAGGAAGTTTAAATAGCTCACAGGAAGTCAGGGGGCCATCATGCTGTGTGGGCGTGCACCTGTGCACACCTAGCGTGGCCATCTTGGAAACTGGCAAGTTTGGAAGTTCCACGGCCATTTCCCTGACAACTGGGTTCTGGAGTATATAATGCACAGGAAGGTGGATTCTGGAGTGCGTTATGCACTGGGCTCTGGAGTGCATTATGTACAAGAAAGTGGGTTCTGGAGTATGTTATGTACTGGAAGGTGGGCTCTGGAGTATGTTATGTACAGGAAGGTGGGTTCTGGAGTATGTTATGTACAAGAAGGTGGGCTCTGGAGTATGTTATGTACTGGGTTCTGGAGTGTGTTATGTACTGGGATCTGGAATGTGTTATGTACTGGGTTCTGGAGTATGTTATATACAGGAAGGTGGGTTCTGGAGTATGTTATGTACTGAGCTCTGGAGTATGTTATGTCCTGGAAGGTTGGGCCCTGGAGTATGTTATGTACTGGAAGGTGGGTTCTGGAGTATGTTACGTACAAGAAGGTGGGCTCTGGAGTATGTTATGTACTGGGTTCTGGAGTGTGTTATGTACTGGGATCTGGAGTGTGTTATGTACTGGGTTCTGGAGTGTGTTATGTACAGGAAGGAGTTTCTGGAGTGCGTTATGTACTGGGCTCTGGAGTATGTTATGTACTGGAAGGTGGGTTCTGGAGTATGTTATGTACTGCAAGGTGGGTTCTGGAATATGTTATGTACTGGAAGGTGGGCTCTGGAGTATGTTATGCACCGGGTTCAAGAATGCACTAGGTACAGAGTCCATTCATCCATCTACATACCAATACTGCACCTCTCCTCAGCTGCTATACCCTCTGCAACACACACCTCTCCTCTGCCCTCACCTTCCCATATCCCCTTTCCCAAAGCTTCACCATCCTCCACATGATTACCTTTCTGAAAGCACTTTTCTGTACCTGGCTTTGTCACAGCTCCCTTCTTAGTGCACATTCCTTACGTGTCCCTTTCTCCGTAAGTGTGTAACGACTGGCCTTTTTTCACGGTCCCACCTCAAAAAAGTTAGACGTCTTCTATTTTCACTTTAGTTTCGTCGAGGGTGTCGGAAAAGACGAGACGTGATGTAGTACTAGGAATAGATGGACCAGTCCCTCAAGTCCTCGATTATTCCTTACACGTGATTCTTCCCTCGACACTGTTTCGGTCCATGTCTTTTCACGAAAGTCTTTCCATTAGTACACCTCCTACCACTTCGAAACCCTTTCCCCTATACCCTTCCACTCCCGTCTCCTCTCCACACACAACGTCTCCCATATCGTCGACTCCTCTCCACG
>BLSH010437304.1:29710-40317 GCA_018402905.1 Glandirana rugosa
CAGGATGTCCACCCCAGTCCAAGGAGGCAGCCGATGAACCAGCCAGATCTCCCAAAACCAGCCATGATAAGGTGATATTAGTGTCAAAGAGACCTTAGATCTATGAGAAATATACATGTATATATATAAATAAGTATAACTATATACAGTTGTGCTCATAAGTTTACATACCCTGGCAGAATTTGTGATTTCTTGGCCATTTTTCAGAGAATATGAATGAGAACACAAAAACTTTTCTTTCACTCATGGTTGGTGTTTGGCTGAAGCCATTTATTATCAATCAACTGTGTTTACTCTTTTTATATCATAATGACAACAGAAACTACCCAAATGACCCTGATTAAAAGTTTACATACCCTGGCGATTTTGGCATAACATGCACACAAGTTGACACAAAGGGGTTTGAATGGCTATTAAAGGGAACCATCCTCACCTGTCATCTGTTTGCTTGTAATTAGTGTTTGTGTATAAAAGGTCAAAGAGTTTCTGGACTCCTGACAGACCCTTACATCACTAATCCAGTGCTGCCCTGACGTTTCTGGATTCTGAGTCATGGGGAAAGCAAAAGAATTGTCAAAGGATCTGCGGGAAAAGGTAGTTGAACTGTATAAAACAGGAAAAGGATATAAAAAGATATCCAAGGAATTAAGAATGTCAATCAGCAATGTTCAAACTCTAATCAAGAAGTAGAAAACTAGGGGTTCTGTTGAAAGCAAACCACTATCAGGTAGACCAACTAAAATTGCAGCCACAACTGCCAGGAAATTGTTTGGAATGCAAAGAAAACCCCACAAATAACTTCAGGACTCTCTGAAAACATGGGGTGTGGCTGTTTCAAGATGCACAATAAGGAGGCACTTGAAGAAAGATGGGCTGCATGGTTGAGTTGCCAGAAGAAAGGCATTACTACACAAATGCCACAAAGTATCCCACTTACAATACGCCAAACAGCACAGAGACAAGCCTCAAACCTTCTGCCACAAAGTAATTTGGAATGATGAGACCAAAATTTAACTTAATACTGTGTATTGCCCTCTTTAACATCAATAACAGCTTGAAGGCTCTATCTCCTCAGATGGTAAAGCTGCCCATTCCTCTTGGCAAAAAGCCCAGTCGTGACTGAAATCTTAGTTGGTCTACCTGACCGTGGTTTCATTTCAACAGAATCCCTCATTTTCCACTTCTTGATTAGAGTTTGAACACTGCTGATTGGCATTCTCAATTCCTTGGATATCTTTTTATATCCCTTTCCTGTTTTATACAGTTCAACTACCTTTTCCAGCAGATCCTTTGACAATTCTTTTGTTTTCCCCATGACTCAGAATCCAGAAATGTCAGTGCAGCACTGGATGAAAGATGCAAGGGTCTGTCAGGAGTCCAGAAACTCATTGACATTTTATACACACTAATTACAAGCAAACAGATCACAGGTGAGGATGGTTCCCTTTAATAGCCATTCAAACCCCTTTGTGTCAATTTGTGTGCATGTTATCAGGCCAAAATCACCAGGGTATGTAAACTTTTGATCAGGGTCATTTGGGTAGTTTCTGTTGTCATTATGATATAAAAAGAGCAAACACAGCTGATTGATAATAAATGGCTTCAGCCAAACACCAACCATGAGTGACAGAAGTTTTTTGTGTTATCATTCATATTCTCTGAAAAATGGCCAAGAAATCATCAATTCTGCCAGGGTATGTAAACTTATGAGCACAATTGTATAAATATAATGGGAATATAAGTATAAAGGTTTGTGATATATATCGCATAGCCAAAGGCAACACCAGAGTGATCAAAGATCATCCACCAAGATGGCAGAATGTGGGAGTGACAAAGAAATGTAGCTGAATGAGTCAGACACCCGTGTTGTGATCACAAGAAAGGGAACCACAATAGAAGAGTGTGAGGAACAGAGAAAGTCCCTTAGAAAACTTCCATCTGTGATAACATAGAGTGAGAGGATTTGTAGCAGTGCTTCTCTGGTGGTCATGGTGCTGGGAATGGACGTTCAGCTGGAACTGGATGTTTATACCTCAGACTAGGGGCGGGGTGCCTGCCAACGTCATGCAGGACGCCAAAAACACGTATTTATGCTAGATCAATTTATTCATCCAATCATGTATGTGTTGGTCTTTTATGATTTTTTTTCCAATTTATATTATGCTTACCTGATTATGTAATGTTACCTCTATACTAAATAAATACTCATTTATTTCTTGATGACTACATGCAATTTTATGTCAGGCCTCATTTAAAGTCCCATGACCGCCCTTTCTCTTTTGTTTTTTTTTTACGTTTTTAATAGCCAGGTGCCCGCAATTGCAACTGCGAGTCAATTTAAATGTGATTTGACTTGTTTTTTTTTTTTTTTTTTTTTCATTTTATACACGGTACAGATGCACCACCAAGAGAATCCCCAGGCACGATATTTAAAGGAATTTTTCATTTTTATTGTTGCACCTTAAGCATCATTAAAATCACTGCTCCTGCAAAAACAATTGTTTAAAAAAAAAAATGATACATGTCCCCCAGGGCAGTACTCAGACCCCCATGCGGCTTTTATGGCCAATTACTTGCATATAAGCCTTAAAAATGGGCACTTTTGATTTTTCATGTTCGGCTCCCATAGATTTCAATGGGGTTCGCCGTTCGGGTTCGAACATTTCCCTGCTCTGCCCATCCTTACATATAAACCTTCAAAATGGGTCAAAATACATCACCATGACCACTACCCTCCATATCACTAACTGTCCATAAGACCCTTCTATTGGTGATGATTGCCAGAATACATCACCATGACCACTACCCTCCATATCACTAACTGTCCATAAGACCCTTCTATTGGTGATGATTGCCAGAATTGATCACTATGAACGTCACCCTCCATATCACCAACTGTCCATATGACCCTTCTATTGGTGATGATTGCCAGAATTGATCACTATGAACGTCACCCTCCATATCACCAACTGTCCATATGACCCTTCTATTGGTGGTCATTGCCAGGATACATCACCATGCCCAGCACCCTCAGTACCATCAACTGTTCATAAGACACTTCTATTGGTGGCCTTACTAGAATACATCACCATGCCCGTCACCCTCCATATCACCAACTGTCCATAAAACTCTTCTATTGGTGATCATTACCAGAATGCATCACCATGCCCAGCACCCTCAGTAACATCAACTGTTCATAAGACTCTTCTATTGGTGGCCTTACTAGAATACATCAATATGCCCATCACCCTCCACATCACCAACTGTCCATAAAACTCTTCTATTGGTGATCATTGCCAGAATACATCACCATGCCCAGCGCCCTCAGTACCATCAACTGTTTATAAGACTCTTCTATTGGTGGTCTTACTAGAATATATCCCCATGCCCATCACCCTCCATATCACCAACTGTCCATAAAACTCTTCTATTGGTGATCATTACCAGAATGCATCACCATGCCCAGCACCCTCAGTACCATCAACTGTTCATAAGACTCTTCTATTGGTGGCCTTACTAGAATACATCACCATGCCCATCACCCTCCATATCACCAACTGTCCATAAAACTCTTCTACTGGTGATCATTACCAGAATGCATCACCATGCCCAGCACCCTCAGTACCATCAACTGTTCATAAGACTCTTCTATTGGTGGTCTTACTAGAATACATCACCATGCCCATCACCCTCCACATCACCAACTGTCCATAAAACTCTTCTATTGGTGATCATTGCCAGAATGCATCACCATGCCCAGCACCCTCAGTACCATCAACTGTTCATAAGACTCTTCTATTGGTGGTCTTACTAGAATACATCACCATGCCCATCACCCTCCACATCACCAACTGTCCATAAAACTCTTCCATTGGTGATCATTGCCAGAATACATCACCATGCCCAGCACCCTCAGTACCATCAACTGTTTATAAGACTCTTCTATTGGTGGTCTTACTAGAATATATCCCCATGCCCATCACCCTCCATATCACCAACTGTCCATAAAACTCTTCTATTGGTGATCATTACCAGAATGCATCACCATGCCCAGCACCCTCAGTACCATCAACTGTTCATAAGACTCTTCTATTGGTGGCCTTATTAGAATACATCACCATGCCCATCACCCTCAGTACCTTCAACTGTTCATAAGATTCTTCTATTGGTGGCCTTACTAGAATACATCACCAACACATAACACACTTCTATTGGTGGTTATTGCCAAAATACATCACCATGACCATCACCCTCCGTATCACCAACTGTCCATAAGACTCTTCTGTTGGTGGTCATTGCTGGAATATATCACCAGCACACACACAATAAGCTCTGTCGATTGTATAATCTCCTATGATGTGGTGTCCAGCCCAAAAGAGCTCCTCTGCCTCAATTTCTCTGAAGTGTTTGACCACAGTGAGGGTATAGTAACTCCCACTGATGACATCTCCATATAAGCTCCTTCCTCCTGGTTTTAGAGTGAAGTGGTTTTATTATCCATTATTTTTGTGTTGCATATCCTATAGGTCTTTACTAGTGATTTTTGTCTTCAAAACTATCACCTCTTATAGAGTACATTTAAAACACATTCACATTTTTACCATATAAACTGAATGTTTTTATTTTTGTTGTGGATTTACTGTATATATATATATAGCGCACCCCCTTAAGGGCTGCAGATGAACTAGAATTCCCCACTCTGCACAGCCAGGCACACCACATTTTCACAGGCACTCCAGGGACAGAGAACAGTCTTTGACTTGGTTTTTGTGGTTTATTGAGGATTAATAACTTGGATGGGAATGGGAAATTATGAGATGCCCACTTGACGTCAAAACAAAACATAGGCAGCATCTTCAGGAGCATCTTCATATACACCAGTGGTTCTCAACTCCGGTCCTCGGGACCCACCAACAGGCCAGATTTTCAGTATTACCTTGGGGAGATGCAGCCTAGAATACTGCAATCACTGAGCAGCAAATGATATCACCTGTGATGTATTTCAGTTATCCTGCAAACCTGGCCTGTTGGGGGGTCCCGAGGACCGGAGTTGAGAACCACTGATATACACAGTCTATAAACAGCCCCCTTGACACTCCTCCGGCACTTTACTTGCTTGCAGACCCCAGCTGAATCACTGAAATGTATGTGACAGGCACAGTCAGATTTAGCAATAGCCCTTTGCAGGCAGGAACTCAAAGCCCTTTGTTGTGTAATAGAACACTTGCAACCTCCCTCCCATAGTTACTGGTCCCAGCACCACCTCTTCAGGCACTGCCAATCCACCTGGCTGCAGCTGCCCCTTTTACTAGCCCTCCAGGCTAACTTACCTCCACAGTCCTCCAGACTGACCAACTCCAGCCCACCTGATTGACTCTGCAGGAGATCTGCCAGGGAAGGGATGAAGACTTGGCACAACACGGTCTCCTAGGAGAACTGGCTACATGTGGCAGTCTCACCCCTTGTAAATCCCCAGTAGTGCTGCTCTACTCACACTGTCCTCTCACTTGCTCTCGTGCCTCCTTGAAGGGCTTCCTCCATGTGTTGTGGCGGAATCCTTTGATCACTCGAGCCCAGGCCCAAGGTAAACTCCCCAGACTAGGAAGCACCCCCAGAGGGCCACCAACAGTCTCCAAAGCACTATATCTCCATCTTTCACCCGACTGCCCCTGCTGGCATGGCTCATGCCTATTTATGTGGTAAGGCTTGCCCCCTGCCAGCCCTTTACTGAAGATTGGCTGAGGCCCTCATAAATATTCCAAAGAGCTCCTCCTAACCTCCACCCACTATCTCTAGAAGTTTCTATCACCTTCTAGACCAGGGGGAGGCACTAGAGGAGCCGTCAGGATGAGACATCCAGCCCTGACTCAGGGAACCCTGACCCAGATTCACAGCTCAGGCTTAGCCCTGAGCCAAACTACATTTTCCTACACTAACAGACCTATTGTCATGAACCTGGTGGTGGAGTCTGTCTTGTGCAGGGAACAACCGCTCTTGCGCACCCGATTCGAGGACCCCTGGTAGAGTAGACAGAGGCCCAAGAGTGCGGGATGGCACGAGGGCTGGAGGGTCACCGATGATGTAGTGAGGCTCCAGAAGACGTGCAGATAGAAGGATAGTCGTACAGGCTGGGTCGGCAACAGGCATGCAGGAAGGTACAAAAGGATCAGGCAAACGGGTAGTCAAGTCCAAGCATGGTTCGTTAACGGGCGGGCAGCAGAGGTACAAGGGAGCAGACAATAGGGTTGCCACCTGTCCAGGATTCACCCGGACAGTTCGGGTTTGGAATCATGTGTCCGAGTTTCAGACCTCCTGAAACCCGGACACATTATTCAGACTGGACTATGGCTTTCCAGCAGGGTTGCTGGCTGCAGTTGTGTCTGTTACACTCTCATTCACATTGCCCAAAGACAGCACTAATATCCTCCCCTCCCCCCACACACACAGACAGGAGAGGAGATAGGGCTCAATTTACTCCTCTTCCTCCCACCCCTACCCCTCTGTGTCTGCCCACCACACTCCAATCCCCAGCACTGTGCCTGAGAAAAGGAAAGTGAGGGCTGGAAATTTGAAGTCCAGACAATCTCAGATACATCTGGGTGAGAGGTGCCAAAGGGTGAGTGAACTCACCATGCATCCCTGTCTGTGACTGAAGTCTCCCCCCCTTCTCTCTCCTGCCTCTAAAGTAAATAAGGGTTCTCAGAGCACCCCTTATATCAGAGTTTCCCTTTACACCAGAGGCCACAGTGTTCCCCCTTACATCAGAGTCCTCTCCATGCATCAGAGTTCTCAGTGTTCCCCCCTTAAATCAGGGCTCCCAGAGCATCCCTTATGTTACAGCCCCCAGAGTTCTCCCTTACATCAGAGTCTGCAGAGTCTCCCTTTACAGCGTAAGGGAACTCTGCGAGTTCAGATGCAAAAAGGGAACTCTGCTGATTCAGATGTAAAAGGGGAACTCTGTGGACTCTAACGTAAAGGGGCACTCTTGTGATTAACTTCACATGATTAGAAATGTTATTCAATTGCAAAATATATGTATTGCTTATACTATGAAAAAAAAAAATAGCTGTGCCCCGCTAAAGTGTTCGGGTTTGACTTGAAGAAAAGGTGGCAACCCTAGCAGACAATCGGATGGTCGTGGATAGCCGGGGTCGGTGAAGGTAGCAGAACAGCAGGTCAGGACAAGCCGGGTCAACAGGAGGCAGAACAAACACAGGAACAGGTAGCAGGAGCTGAGGCTCACAGGTCACGGACGCTGTAGAACAAGCAGCACTTGTTGCTGGGATCTCTGGGTTTAAATAGCACCATTTGGCGCCGTTTCCGGCGCGTGCGAACGCGCACGGACGCACACGAATGCGCACAGGCGTGTGCACCACTGCGGAAACAGCCAGAATTCATTGGCAGACATGTTCCTTCTCTAACACCTATACTATAAACCTAAACTACCAACTAGCAAACACTGGAGGGTGCTACATATAATTTACCCAAGCACCATCCTCCGCTGCTTATACCCTCATTACTTCCTAAACAAAGAGCCGAAAATAAAAGTTAAAACCCCACTCCCATACCAAATCTCTTATCCAAGCCACTCTTAGCCAATTAAATGATGCCCTTCACCTTTCACCCAAACAACATCCCCCATCCTAAATGCCATTACCAAACCCAAAAACCTTAATTCAGCCAATTTATCCTCACTCAGTGCAAACACGTATGTGATACTTGGAGAGCTTGGGATCACCAACCAACCATGTTAGTAAAAGGATCACTATTTATTTTTCCTACAGATAAACAAAACAGTTTATTTTAGCATGAAGAATAAATCAAACATCCAGACTTCTCTAAATGTAGTCATGCCCCCCCCCGTAGGGGTTGCTGGAAGTAGTGGTTCACCTGTCACACTGCCCTCAATCACACTTGTCCTCACATCCGGAGTCAGGAAGAACAGACCGGTACTTGTGTTTTTTTGTTTTTATTAGGGGATTCAACTTGGATGGGGTATAGGGTGATTATGGGATGGCCAGCAGAGCAAACAGTTCTTTAATGGGACCTTCTATAATCACTTCTCTCTTCCTCCAGCACGGTCTTGCTCACAGTTAACTCCTCTTCCTCCAGCACAACACTTATCAGGCCTAGCTAGCACATGGTGAGGCCTGCCTTGCTCTCGCCAGGCCTCAGTGAACCACCCATTACAGGCAGAGACCGTTGGCCCCTATTGTGTAGCAAAAACTGGAAGTATGCTAGCTAGCCTTGGTGGACTACTGCTCCCAGTCAGTCCCTCTTCGGGTCCTTCCAGCCCTCCTGGCTGCAGCAACCCAGCTTCACTGCCCGGTGACACCACACTCCCAACTGGCTCTTGAACCCTTCTCAAACTGTCTCTCTCTCCCCAATTTTCTCCGGTGTGCCTCTTCCAGCATCCCTGTGTGTGTTAAGCCTCGTACACACGGGACGACGGTCGTATACAACAGGTCGTACTAACGACCGTTGTATGCGAAATCGATCGTTCGTATGCGCGATTAGAACAGCCAACATACGACGGTCGTACAAGGGGAGTTGTATGAGCAGACTAGAACCCTTGGTCGTACCAACAAGCGGTCATACGACCGTTGTATCGTGTGTACAGAGCAGTTGGTACAACACGTTGTATTGTGCAAAACACGCATGCGCCAAAGTCAGGAACGGCTGGATGCTAATAACATGCACTTGAACGTTCTTTCTGTGGTCGTACGATCGTGTAGTGCAGTCAGTATGCAAGTTCCATTATCCAACATACGATTTGAGACGATCGTAAGTACGACCGTCGTACCGTGTGTACGAGGCTTTAGGGTTCCCACCTCATCCCTTTAAAACTGAACACATACTAATTACACAGGTTGTTCTGTGGATGATTAAGGTGGTAATTAATTTCACTCCATTGTTCTCTCCTGCTCCATGGTCAGGACTCCCCTTGGCTTTGTATGAGGGGTCCTTTCCACTCCAGAGCCTCCAGGCCCAAGGTCACCCCCCCCAGACTGGCCTCAAAGTTCTCCGCAACTAGTGCTCCGTCTCCCAGTTCTTCCACCCAAAATCTCCTCCCTGGCTGGGCTGACCCAAGGTATTTGAGGAGGCCTGCCAATCCAGATTGGGGATTGGTCAGGGCTCCCCAAACACCCCAGGCAGCTCCAACCCTCTTCCTCACCCTTTCTTCTAGAACCCTCTATGAGTCTATGAGTCACCCACCACTCCCTAGGCCACTCCCCTGCCCAGGAACAAAACAATAAGTCCTGACTTTTAGTCAGGCCTGACTAAATTTACCTCACCTACAAAAATCCTAACACCTAGCACCTACCTAAAAGGTAGAGGGCGCTACACTTACATAAAATAAAACTTTGGTTCACTACCGTGAAAAGCTTGTACCACCACAAGGTTTTTTATGCTCCTGCCTGCTTCAGGAGTCCAGAAATGTTGCAAGCACTCAACAGCCACGCTTTGGTAACAAGACATTCCACAGTCCTCAAAAACAACTGTTCCCTGTCCCATACAACATCTCATGGACACCTGCTGACTACTTCATGCTCCTTTCAGCCCTCTCTTGCAGGCGTGTTAACCCTTTCAAGACCACAGTACCCATAATCAGGGTTGGAGGTTATTTCCCAAGCCTCCAAATTCCAGGTCCCATATGAGGACTTAACAATCCTGGGAAGACTTTAAATCAGGTTTTCCTCTTTATTGGGTTACCCCTGTACCCCTCACCTGGCATGGGAGAACTCCCAGAGTACTCCACAGTGCTTTCATTTGTCCCCTTTAAAGGGACCACAACCCATATAATGGAGACACATCTTCCCTACTGCAGTGGTTCTCAACCCTATCCTCAAGTACCCCCAACAGGCCATGTTTGCAGGTTTTCCTTTATCTTGCACGGGTGCTTTAAATCAGAGTTAATAGCTTGGTATTCTGGACAACTGTTTTATCTAAGAGAAACTCCCAAAACATGGATTGTTGGGGGTACTTGAGGACAGGGTTGAGAACCACTGCCCTACTGGACCCATTTATGGCATCCTGCGGAGTCCCTAATGCATAACCCAATGAAGGTGCACACATAAGCCAAATCCCTTATTTAGCCTCACTCCTTTCTTCATTCCAAGTCCTAACTCAACCCAAATATATTTTTTCAAGATCAAATATCATTAACCTTCCTGACACCCTCACTCATCCCAACCCTTATCTATCACACACATTATTCTACAACCCAAACATTCTCATTAACCTCTCAGTCAATCAAAAGTCCACTACCAAGCCAAATCTCTCAGCTAACCTAGTCCTCATTTATTCTTAACCCAAAGTCATAACCCAAATAAAACACCTTATTTTAATGCAAATATGCTATCTCAATCCGCATTGGATCATTCAACCCAACACTCGTACCCAATCCAAATATTCTCACCTAAACCTAAACATTTTCATTTTCCCTTCACCCAAATAAAAGCATACTTCCAAATCCCCCACATAACCAAAACACCCTTACACCACCCACAATCACCCTTACACCACCCACAATCACCCTTACAGCACCCACAATCACTCTTACAGCACCCACAATCACCCTTACACCACCCACAATCACCCTTACA